>BMAO01001059.1:0-47098 GCA_019973975.1 Trichonephila clavata | reverse complement strand
TTTTATAGGGTAAGTTTCTGGTACGAACTTTGTTATTACTGGGGCACCGAGGCTTCTAATGTAATATTAAAACTCGCCAACTTCAGATAATGCATTTAGGAAATTATTGAAAAAATCGAATACATTGCGAAGTTTGTTTAGTATCCAACAAACAAGACTGAAAACAAGAAATTTATAATTTTTGCCTTATTATTTCAATTGAAAATACCCTAATAATTGATAAATAAATAAAACCATAGAAATATCTGTTTTAAAAGAGTTTAGAGTCAACTTAGCCAAAATCACTTTTCGATAAATCAAAGAAAAACTATGGAAACTCACTTTTAAAAATATTCAGATTAATAACCCCGTTATAAAATTTTGTCTCTTCTACTTTTAAAGTTTATGAATTAATTTTTAAAAAATTAGTATTTATTTTCCTCGCATAATTGCTACAAACGTCTTTTGATATTTATATATTTTTATAAAAAAAATAAACGAAATGACTTTTATTCCTTCGAGATAAAAGATTATTCTTGTGTATATTAAACTCTAGATTTGTCGGACGGCCTCGTCTCTTGTTATTCGAGGTAAAGATCTCGCGCTTTGTTTGAGTTCACAGGGGAATCCAAACGTAGCATGGGTCATTTGAGTCAATACTCGAAATGATTACAACCAAGTAATAATTATTAATCAGTCACTAGAAATGACTACCCGATATGCAGAAAAGACAAGCTAAAGGAAAAATTTGTACTACTTAACCAATTGAGATGCAGCCCCAAAATCGGACAAATCAAAAACATACAAAACGTGAGACGAGTCGTAGGACAAATAAGATTTTATGAAAGTTTCATTCTGTAACGCTCATAAATCAGTTCTCAAGAGGCATTGTGTACAGATTAGAAGAATATGTGCAAACATACCAGTTGATATAACTTAATCTGACCGTATACAAATGATAAGTGTAAAGTATATTGGCGGAAGAACACATGTTACAAATTTCAAAGCGAAAATTAATTGAAAAAAGAATCTGACATTTTTTAACTGGTTTATATAATAAAACATTTTTATTCCGGTATTACTTAACTATTAAGTGTAAGAAATGTTTAATAATTTTTCATGAAAAACAAAACAATATTCAATTATTTATAATTAAATCTATCTTATGGGAATAAACTATAGTTTATTTAACAATTATCAACATCAGAGCAACATTTTGATATTAAAAAAATAATGCAAACATTTAATGCTCCAAGTTTTTTAACATTTTTCAAAAGGAGTTTGGAGAATAAGTAAATGATCAAATAAGTAGTTTTTAAGTGTTTCAAAAATCTTGCTAAATTTTTGCAAAATAAATTTGATTAGTTGTGTAAATCATGACTCGAATTTAATTTTACATGAACGTTTTAAAGTTTTGACTTTCTTCAAATCGCAAAAAAATGATTTTATTTTCGTATGAAGATAGAAATATTAAAAAATTTAGTGTGTATCTTAATTTTATTTTTCTTGTTATAATAGTAAAAAAAAAAGTTTCGACTTTATCTGTCTACACGATAGTAATTATTAAACAGACAATAATTATTAAACAGAAAAGGAACTCAGACTTCGTAAAAATTATTTGATGGGTATAAAAAAATTATATTATATTCCGTTTTAAGTGTATAAAGTATATAAGAACATTTACACGACAAAAGAAAAAAAAATCAATTTTTATACCTTACAAGTTTAAATATATATATAGCATTGTTTTAGAGCTATGTAAATTTCTCTCATTTGTGCACTCTATCTACAAAATAAAATTCAACAATACATGCATTCCTTGGTATCACATATGATGGAATTAAATGTGGTGTGCGATATTATATTCATATGTGTATGATGTTCTATAATTAGAAAAAAAATTCTTAGTAATAAGGATATTTGGAGAAAAAAAAATCTTTTCCCTTTGCTTTTTTGTTTTTGTTTTACGTACTGAAATTATCCAAATGCAGTTAACCAAGTTTTTTACTGTGGCTGTGATCTACAAGCACATCTAAATCCATGCTGCTATTTTTTTATAAAAGGGGCCCTATGTTTTTTGAATAAATCTAATTCCGTCGTTGATTAAAACGTTAATTTTGCTTTGCAAGAGGAATATAAATTTTCTTAAACATTCCTTTCTCAGCATTATAAAATTTCATTGTTGATATTATATTTAACTTTTAATAGAAATAAAATATTTTTTAAACTATATTCTGAGTTTTTGATATTTATACGTAAAAAACGTTTATTAACGTTTTAAGAAAACTATGGATTAAAGAACTCATAAAAATCTTATGTCCATTGAGTGTACGCGAATTCTATTTGAATTTTTAAATCGATATTCAAAATATGTAAACTATAATTACAGCTGTCATTGAAGTTGGTTTAATTTCTTAAAACATAAAATAGAAGCCTCTCAGCTTTCATTGAATAGAATTTTTTCATCTCATAGCTTATTTAGAAAAAATAATAAATACCTATAATTATTTTACGCCTATATAAAATAGGAAAAAAAGTGCTGTTCTAAAAGAAAACAAGTGCTCTCATAAATAAGTTGATTTGATAAAAAAAACGAAAACCCTGAAGATTTTTTTTTAAAAATTGAAGAAATTTCAACAAAGCATATTGAAAGTATATATATAAGTAAATGATTAATATCTCTAAGGAACTCTTGATTGATTGAACTCTATTGGATCCGCTTAAGACAGTGGTCTTCAAACTGTGTTCCATGGAACCCTGAGGTTCCCCGAGTCACAATAAAAAAAAGGGAAAGTAAAAAAGTGCATGCAAAATGAAATCACGTTTTTTCTGTGAAGTGTGTGAAACCACAAATTTCTGAAACTCATCCCATCTACTAAAACTGAAAATTTTACTAACACATAATACAAACTCTATTTTTAAATTTTTATTGTACTGTAAGAAAATATTAAAACGTTTTTTGTTTATATGTTCCACCTAGTATAATATTCTCTTGTCTACTATGGAATAATTTTACACTCGTTAGCGAAATGTTTTGTACAATAGCTTTGTAATGGAAAATACATTTTTATACAATTGTGGGGACCCATAGTGAAGGAGAGGGAACAACTTATCGACAGATTCAATGGTAAATCTAAATTTAAGCAAGAACAGCTCTTTAATTTTAGGTTGCAAATTCATACAAAATACACAGGAGTTTTTCACATAGATATAAACATTTTAATACCATTCAGAACAATGAATTTAAATGCAAAACATTTCTCAACGTGAGTGGCAAAAATATAAAAACGAATTATCAAATCATTATATAAAATGCATATAACTTCAATGGGGCTAGACTTCTATAGCTTGTGTAGGGGAAAAATGCATATCCCAAGTACTAAATTTAATGATTGATAGGTGGTGGTGGTAATGGTAATTGATAATGGTATAGGTGACACTTGCAAATATCACAAATTAATATTATTAATGTGTGAGTAAATTATGTTAATTTTTAATAAACAATACAGATTTTGAAAAATGTTTTTTTTTCGTAAAGTACTTATTTTACTTGTTGATCTACTTTAAATATTATTTAAAGAAATATTCCGCGAATGGGGTCCTCATCGTTCTAAGGGTTCCGTTCGAAGCTTATGTTTGGAAAAAAAATGCAATGAAAAAGTTTAAGAAATCAATTTAGTCACCTTTTTCCGATTTTCTATGTGGATGTTTCCCTGTTTCTATTGTAAAGAATTCTGCATTTGTTATCAGTGGTTAATTTCGTATTTTTTTTGTCTACACGTGCTCTTGAGGGAGCGAAATGAATTTTCGTATACTATTCACTAACTCACGTATATAAATAGAATTTTTTTAAATCACTTTAAAAAAACTATAATATACAATAAAAATAATGAAAAGTGGGAATAAAAATGCTGTTTATAGCTCCCTTTATAATATAAAACTATATACTAAAACAGTTGTGATATATTTTGGAAATGAAAAAATCAATAAGGTTTCGAAATATGATTTTCTTTAGAAATTGCGATCATAATGCAAGAGATAAGAAAATAAATAGATTTAGGTTCATGAGATTTTAAAATTCTACAATAGATTCTGTCTTGACTAGACCTTCTGCATGCATTACACATCATTAACTTTCTCATAATTATTTTCTCTAGAATTGTTGAAAAAGAAAATTATTCATAACTTGATTTTTATGTCTTGTATTTGTATAATTCACTTTCTTGTTTAAAAGGCTATAATTCATTTCTTTGGGGGGAAGGGGGGGGGGGAGAAGAAAAAAATTTGAACTTGTGACTTAAGGCTTTTTATTAAATTTTGAAATAATAACAATTTAAAAGGTGAATCGTTGAAAAAACTCTGACCATCCATAATATTATTTAGAAAAACGTCCACAGAAATATTTTATGGCTGTTATCTCAAATATGACGCATATTCAAGTCATTTCCCTGTTCTGACACAGATCATCGTAAGAACCACGTGCATCTTACACGATGATTAAAACCACTACGTCATATCGACAACCAATCGGAATATTTCAAGCAGTCGCGTACAATTCCACTTCCCTATTCCAGAAGCTGAGTAATCCCTCAACTCCGTCATGACTCACATTCCCTGTTCTGATAAGATAAGGGCTTCCACGTGCATCTTACACTATGATAAGCGCATGGTTCTGTTGGGGGAGGGGCCAACCCTCCTGTTAGACGATGGCGGGAAAATGGAGTCCTCCTATTGGACGATGACTTTGTGTGGGGGAGGGGGAAGGCGCCACGGGAAAATGGAGCCTTCCTATTGGTTACGTACTGGGGACCTGCTACTACTACTTTCACACATGCTCTCTACATTTATATGTATATTTATCTTGTTCAAATTTTCAATCGTTAATAAATTGCATTTTAAAGCACTGAATTGAGCTGAAATTTTATAAACACGCTTTGATTGGACGACAATACAGTAATTGAATTATAATTAATAAAAATTAGTTGATTAAAACTATTTATTCAAAGAATAACAAATATAGCCCCGTTAACACTATTTTTGGTGGCTTGTTTCAAAACTTGAAAAGGTTTTTTCTCGCATTTAAAAGCACTCGTTTGAGCTGAAATTTTCTATACACTATTGTTTTGGATAACAATACGATAATTTAATTATAATTAATTAAAATTATTGTCTGAAATCAGTTATTTAAAGAATTACAGATACAGCCACGTTGGCTTCATTTTTAGCGACTTAGGTCAACACTTTAACAGATTTTTTTCCTCACGTTTCAAAGCTGAATAATGGAACTAAAATTTTATGTACACGATTGTTTTGGATGACAATACGATACTTTAATAATAATTAATAAAAATTAATTGGCTCTTAATGTTGTGATTCTCTCTCATATGTATATACATATTTATATTAATTGTAACTATTTAATAAAAAGTAACTAAAATAAATTTTTGTTGATTTAAATAGAATTGACTTATTAAAAAAAATTTTTTTTTACTTGTTTATATGTTTATCTGTTTTTTTTTTTTTTTTTAAGCTATCATTTTTATACCTGGCGTATAACGCGTATTTCCATCGTATTTTCAGTGTTAAAGATGCACGTTTTTCGCCGGATTTTACGGTAAATAAAAGTACTCTAATAAACATAATTTTGTTGAATTTAAGTTTTTTTTCTATATTCATTAACACGAAATCTTTTCATGAAAAGATATTTCAGTCCCCTTAGTTTCGTGTTAAATTATTTTCACTGTACAGTAGAACGTCGTTTATCCGAGTCAATTGGGACCGGACACCGCTCGAATACGCGATTGTTCGGATAACCGAAAATCGAATGCGATCCATGCAGTATATGATACTGGACACTATACAAATATTGAAAATCATCACATGCCGGAAACGTGCATGAAAAAAAAGCCAAATAGGTGCAAAACGTCGCAATTTTACCTTGATTGTGGAAAATAATCACTTATTTTTCGCTGTACAATTGTACACCTTAGTTTTTTCACTGCAAGGTCTCTGATTCTCTTCAGCAGCAGTAATTGAGTAGGACAGTACTCTGATTGTTGTTCGCTCCACTCCATAGTTGTACCTAACGCAAGAAACGCGTCAGCATTTGATGAACCCTTGCTACTTTCCTTGTTGCTATTGTTGTCCTCGTTTTCATCCGTTTCATCGTCGACTTCTTGCGTGGAAATCACAATCTCGTCATTATTTAGCATTTGAAATCCCCAGTCTTCTGCATCGCATGCTATCCAGGTTTCTACATCAACAAAAGAACACGTATACACCCCCTCACTTGGAAACAAGCTGACCTAATACTTCCGCGCAGATTTTTACCAAATCACACAACTGAAATTCCCCAAATATCCCTCACCTTGGGTTTTTCCGTCATTTTTGGCCTCCCATGAAATATATGTTGAGCATTGCACAGTTCGAAAACGTATCCGGTCTATGCTTCGGATATTTGATGCTCCGGATAATAAACTGTCGGATAAACGAAGCTCTACTGTTTAAGTAAACGTGTGCAGCGCAACAAAATGGTACGCCTACCCTGTGTTGAAGTAATGGGGGTGAAGTGGACTTACAAGAAGGCCGATTTTGCAACTCTAAGCTGCTGGAAGGTGAGCTCTTACCTTTACCCTTTTGGCTGAGAAAAATAATATCAAAAGCAATAATTTATTACACTACTGCTATCATTTTGGATAACCAGATATTGAGAATATCAAAAAAAGAGGAGGGTTTGGAGACAGATAGTACAGAAACATCAAAAACAAGGAGGGAAAGGAAATAGTATCGGAAAGGGAAAGGAAGAAACAACGCCAAAAAGTCGCCAAACTGATAACTCCATCACAGTTAGGCAATTATTTATATAATTATAAACACCAAATAAAACATTCAAGACTGACATCCGGTGAATTTACTGGATTGTTTGGATGGAAATAGTTACATGCAACATCACATAGCAACAATCACTGAAACAAACAAAATAATCCAAGAGAAGAAAAGATTTAACAGATTGCATTAATTGGTCTATATGAGAACTAAAAAGGTTTTTCCACATTTTTTCTCTCCTATGAATAATAAACTGAGCAATCAAAGCTAAGCAGGCTACGTTTTGTGATTCATGATTCAGCCGGCAAAAAGGAATTAATTTTGTAGCCATTAATAAAGCTAAAAAATAAAATGCAAATGCAAATCAGGATAAGAGATATTTCAAATTTTACAAAAACTAGAGAACTTTATCTTAGTTATTATATGAAATTCTTCAAAAACAGTGATTATATTCGCATAAGGAACTGTAAATTAAGTAATACAACAGTAATTGATAAATCTGAAAGTTAAAACACTTCAACTATTACACAGACATACACAAAATTTTCATTATTTTCAAAACTTTGTCAGCAATCTCTCTGTCCTTGGTTGAGAATTTTCAAAAAAAAAAAAAAAAAAAAAAATTTCGAGTAAAACGCATTTTAAAGTATGACATCTTGCTTAAAGTAATGGCATCTGCTTTTACTAAAACACTAGTAGCTTTTATTCTAGTGAACGGAAAATAATAAACTTGGTATTTTTATAAAACTAAAATAAGATGGCCTGTAAAATAAAATCATAAGAAATTGTCAATTTTTAAGAGAATTCACAATTTTAGGGTAGTCGTATAAATTAAGTGCTCCCAATGAATTTTTTTTTATTAGAAGATGTATTTCTATCAATAATATTAATTCAGTTTTTTTTATTGTTTGGAGCCACATAGACATAACTACTTCGTAACATTTTCAAAAAAATATTTTACTCTTTTCTTGCAGGGAAAAAAGTGTTAAAAAAGTGTGTGTGTGTGTGTGTAACAGAGGCAGTCTTAGGATTATTGAGGGTGGCCGCGGTAGCCGAGTAGTCTAGGCACGGATCGTGGCTAGCATGTCATGAGTTCGATCCCAGTACCACTGAAGACCCGCCGTGTAGGGGAGCGATGCACGTAAAATCTGTCAAGAGCTCAAACGTCCTCCCGTTGGTGTGGTGTGGTAGTTAGGAAATGGGGGTGTCAGCTCAGATGTCGTCCGCGTCACTTGACCATGGTTTAAAATTACGCGGACCGTCCCCAAAAAGCCCTCATGTAGCTGAACAGTGGGATGTTAATATTCACTCACTCACTCACTCAGGATTATTGAGGAACCCTTAAAATCACTCCTCCATGTGTAGGGAGTCAGCGGGTCCGCGATGTCAAGCTGATACATAAAAAAAGGGGGCCGCTGTGATCAAAAGTTGAAGAATCGCTGCCTGACATGATTAAATCGACGCCTTAGTTGGCATCCTACTCTCTAAGTAACCATACCACATGAACGTGAGGACTTTGAGCCACGGCCGATTTAGCGCGCATCAGTTCACCTACCAGTCAGGTTTGTAGTGGTTCCAAAACCTGAACTCCCAACTACCTGGCCATAAGTTCACTTGACCATGGTCATGTGTATATGTAATAATATTTACTTAAAATTCAAATCTTACATATTTTTCTCTAAATTATAATTCTGATTACCCTAATTTCAAACACGTCTCATTTAATCTCGTATTAAAAGATTAAAACCCATATTTTTGATAGATTTTTTCGTTGAAAGGATTAGATCTTAAATTTTGGACAGATTCATTGACGTTTCCTAATAAAAGAATACCTCAATAGCCAAAAAAGGTTGAAACTTTCCCTAAGACGCTGATGTAATTTCTAAAAATAACTTATATTTCCCTTCACTTGAACACGAGGTTATATTTTTTGTTTTATATATTTCCCCCTTTTTTCCTTGAGAACTGAAATCCAAATAACAAATAATTCCCTCTAGTCCTTTTGCTTTTGAGCAAAGTGCTTCTGGAGTTAAAATTAAATAAATGATGATATGATCAATATAAAGAAGCTCATTTACTATCATGACTGCAATGCACAAAATAAATATCATTTCATTGTAACATTATATATATATATATAGTATCTGAGCTTTAAGTATGCTTCTTAAGTTTCATCTTTAACCCTTTACCTACTGACAGTACTTATAAGTACCACCCGCTTTAAAATTACATAGTACATTTTTACGAATACTCTGATGATACTTAGCAGGAATATTCTTTTATTTCCACTCTTTTAGGATATATGGCAGTATGGGTTCTATGAAGATATATTTAGTGGGGACACCGAATAGTTTTAAAACAGTTGTTACGTTTTCGGCTGTCTTTTGGATCTGGGGTTTGCAGCCCTAGGATCCCGAAATCCTGAGATCCCGGGATTAAAATAACTAATCCCGGGATTTAATTCTTTTTATCTGAATTACAATTTGAAATTTTTTTTCAAAGTATTACATTTAATATATCTTATTTACTTTTTTTTGTACTGCATGCGTTTAATGTCAGTTTTCTTACGTGTTGAACCTTGAAGAGTTCGAGGAGGGTGTTTATGTTAAATCGTAACATTTGATATGTTTTCTCTTATTTTCTTCTGTAACTATCTCCCCGTCGCGAGTGGGGTCAGAAAACAGACATTTCTTCCACCGTCAGGATGTCCGGTGTCAGTTAACTTGGACAGAGGCAATTCGAATTTTTGAAATATACCTAGTAGGGTTTTCAGGCCCGGGATCCCGGTGTTATTTCCAATCCCGGGATTAAAATAACTAATACCGGGATTTAATTTTTGTCTAAATTATATTTAAAAAAAATTTCTCAAAATTTTTCTAAGAATTTAATTCTTTTAAAATTTATATTTTGTTTATGAAATATGTACGTAGAATTTTTTTGTGCAAGTATAAGTGCTATAGGTAAAAAAAAATTATGCACAGCTCTCATTTCTCGTATAGGAGAACGTCGTATAAATCTAAGTGGCTCACTGCAATGCTTATACAATAATATAAGCAACATCTCAAGATTACATTTTGTCACAGTTCCTTCTTCAATTAAATACCTTTAATTAATAGCGCACCTGCTTGGAAGACTTGAGACACTTCAAATCCCATCGCATTATTAACAGCTCATGCAACTAGATTTTCAATTTCAAATGAGGTAACACTTGAAATTGATTCCCATTCTGATTCAATAACTGAATCAATTTATACATATAAAAACCATTAAGTGTCGCAGAAGAACTAAAGTTATCAAAGAGGTACATGCACCAATGCAGTCTATTAGATTTGAGACACTGTCATCAAAAATTCAAAAAGTATATATATATATAATGTCTCCTTTTTGAAAATGGAGAGGCAGACGTGGTGACTACCTGAAAAGAACATACTTCTATTTAAAGACGATAATACCTATTACTAAAGAATCCGAATGTGCATTTTCTTTGGCAAGACAATGTGTAACAAAAATAAGAAGCCGTTTCAACGATGAAACGCTGGACGAGCTGTGTTTTTATAAGCTTATTTACAGAAACACAAGAAATGCTTTTTTTTAAAAAATTTATATGGCACTATTTTTATTTATTTCTTATGATGAATTAATTTTTTTATAAGTTTCATTAAAATAATATTAAATCAATTTTTTAAATATATTTTCAGTTTTATTATGCAATTTCAACTATGCTAATATGTAAGTAGTTCAATCCTAATCCCGGGATTTGGATAATGTAATCCTGAAATCCCGGGATTGAAAATATGACACGGGATTGCAAACCCTTTCTGGATCGGATTGCCAAGCTTGTCATTTTTATTCCGCAAAAGTAGTTAATGTCAAACAAAAGGTGTCTTTTTAAAAAATATTTTTGTATGTTAGTTAAGACCTTAGAAAGCAATTTGACTATTTATTATAAGTAAACAGTGTATATGATTAATTTTAATTAATTTTGCAGTGTAATAATTGTATGGTGGTATCGACAGTACACTAAATGTTAGAGCAAGAACTTCGTTTTTTTCCCGTCCGTGTAGCTTATTATTGTTTTTCGTTCTGTTGTGGCGTCATTACTATAGTATAATAAAGTTATGCTTGTTTTTTTTCTCGTTTCTTTTTAGTTTAACTTATTTGTTTTGTTTTTTCATTGTTTTATTTTAACGTTTTCAAAAAATTTTAAATTTAGAATCTGAGTTTTTTTTTTTTTTTTTTTTTTTTTTTTTTTTTTTTTTTTTTTGCAACACAATTAAATATCTGTTCTTTATTCAAAAAGTAACAACATTTTAATTTCTTTATGTGTAACTGAGATTTAAAAATAATAGGAGGTTTTCAAGGTACTATTATTTATTTACTTAATTTCTCCTTTTCTTAGAATGTCTGGAAAAAATTTAATCTTCAAAAGGCTTTAGATTTATTGCAAAACCTACCATCTGAAATCAGTGATGCACTAACAGATGATTTTTCAGATGAAGAAGTCCCAGCAAATAATCTGCTGGAATTTTCGTTAGATTCTTAAGAAGACGTTCAAGAGACTGAACAAGACTGAATGTGCAGTAGTTCATGTTCAGAAAATACAGTATTTCCTACTCGAGTTCATTAACGAGTTCATTAATGTCACAGGGATATGGATCTGAATAGATCCTCCATTCCCTATCTGATGTTTTAGTGACCTTCACTGTGGTTGATCCTGGATGGTAGAGCGAAAGTTCCTATTCTGTTGATAGGGTGCAATCTGATTGGATTGCAGGACTAGGCAGTGGGGTGGCGACAGATGAAGCACTCTTGGGGTTTTGGCGGGAAAGCTGAAGTAGTATTTCCTACTCCAGGATGCAGTTCCTTAAGAAACATTCAACTGAAACATCTCTCAAAACGCACAATGTGTAATGAATTTTTGTGCTCTAATGCAAAGAAAAACCGTTTCCTTGAATATGATCAAATTAAGTTTATGGTAAAACCTGCTTTTATATGTAAAGAAAAGTATATATATATAAATTTTTAAAATTCTATAATTTTTCAAAAATAAGTATTTTGTGCTGTAACATATTTGTGTTCTTTGGTTATTCAGCCTTTTTAAGAGTTAAAACTAAGCTAAAAAATTCATACGATGTAATTTTGTATTATGAGAATATTTTAAACATCCGTGTACTAACGGTACTTTAAAACAGCAATTTAATTAAATAAATCAAGCGGATTAAATTTCTCAAAGATCAGTATTTTTTTATGAATATCCCTTAATTTTTAATGTAGTGATTCAAAAAAATTATTGCGCGAAAAAAATTGTTGTAAAATATAATGTGGAAGATAAAGGGTTAACTCGGAAGAACTCGTTGCGTAAGATTTTCTCTCTCACAGTTTACCAATATTTAAGTGTTGAATTGGAAACTAATTCCAAAATAATTTCACTCCTTCCACTCTTCTCTGCCTTTAATTTAATAATTAAAAGTGAGTTAGCGTGAACTCCATATTTTCTTACAAATTTGGTTTGGTATGTCACTTCACACAGCATTTTCCCTTCTCTACAATTCTAAAACAACTATATGAAAGGAACTTTTTTAAAAATTGACTTGTCATACAGTTACCATTTTATTTGGGCGAATTTATTGTATTATTATTCCTATTAACTTTAATGTGAACATTTCTTAAGGCTTTGATTAATTTT
The DNA here is from genome assembly GCA_019973975.1 of Trichonephila clavata. Classification (NCBI taxonomy): domain Eukaryota; kingdom Metazoa; phylum Arthropoda; class Arachnida; order Araneae; family Nephilidae; genus Trichonephila; species Trichonephila clavata. The sequence continues at coordinate 34,608 of BMAO01001059.1, read as the reverse complement.
TTTTTTATCAAAACATTCTTCTGAAAAGAAGCATGTGAAAAGTTTCAAAGCGTTGAAAGTTCATGTACAAATCTCAATTTCCAAAGAAATATTGTAAATTCTCTCCTAATTTAAAATACAATGCTGACATATTTTTAACTTAAATAAACTAGAATCCTAAAAAGGCGAATTCTTAATGTTCTTCTAATAATTCAATTTATATCCACTTCACAACTGAGTTTTTTTCCTTATTTTTAGCAAAAAAATGTTAGTGATTAAGTGATCACAAATTTTGTTCCGACATTCCATCTAACTTTTCGTTATAATATTCTTTATTGTTATTTTCTCCGATCATTATCTTTTTAATATAAAAACAAAAAATATTATTTTAACAGTATAAATGCAAAACTTTTCTTGTCAAATTGTAATAAAATACAATTTCTCTTAGCTGTGATGGGAAGAAAAAGGCTTGAAAAGTGAAACTGAATTGATAATATATATTTGACTAATAGTTTTAGAAAGTTTTTCAAATTTTAAAAATTCGTCATTTCCTTAAAAACTACTATTTATAAGACAAATCCTGTCGAAAGAAACTATAAATATACAGCTAAGAAGAGAAACTCAACCTAGTTGAGTAATGGAAAACCGTTTTATGTTGTAAGGATGACTTGGTTATTTTTAACCTAATTTGGAAGCGTTGCTGTATTTAGAACCAAATTAACTAAGCATTCAAGAAATCTTAACTACATATATACAGTCGACTCTCGATAATACGATGAGGGACCAATGAAAAACTTCGAATTTTCAAGAGAGTAGGAGAAAACACCTAAAATACACGAAAAGAAATTTTTTTAACGCAATTAAATTTGAAACTATGTAATAAAACAGCAATTGTACATATACACAAAATTTCTTGAAAGTATTTTCAAAAAGTACATATTATACAGAAGCTAAAAGTCCTGTATTAAAAGAATACATTTATGTATTAAAACAACTATTAAAGGAATACAAACTGTACATAATTAATTTTTTTTGATAAAAAAAAAATCTGTTAAATTTTTTTTTATTTTTGTTTTGTTTTGTTTTTTTTGTTTTATGGCATTCAATCTAACTTTATCAATAGATATTTCTACAATAAATGAAGCTTGAAAAACGTCCGAATCGACATAATTTTGAAGGAAAAAGTTCTGTAGTTTGGTAACACTTAAGCTTCTGTCAGGGTTATCGGAGTCAACTCCGATGATCATCAAAGGGGCTACGTTACAGGGGAGACAAACAGAGACAATGCAACGCAAAACATGTAAGCTCCAACCTGTTTGTTACAGAGCTCTACATGATAGTGAGAGTTTGAATTGTCGAGAGTTTTATTAGATCACTTCGAATTATCACGCGTTGGATTCTGCCCAGCCTTAAATTTTATTTCGAAATATTGAGTGTACCAAAATGTATTGTTTTAGTTCGAAAGATCAAGAGTTTTTCTAGGGGCTGAACATTTACTTCTAGTTTCGTATTATCGAATCTTTGAATTAACGACTGTATATATGTACTCGCTTCCTCGTCACAGGTCTGGGGTTCAAATCCCGAGCTGGGCAAAGTTGATTCAGCCTTTGATCCCCCTCAGTGGATCAATAAATAAGTTCCAAGCTTGCTTGGGAACTAAACACCGTGAATTTCGCGTTAGACAGACCTCCTGATCGGAACATCTGCTCATACACTTCAGTGCCAAGGTCAAGAGTACTGAGAGGGGCAGAGTAGAGCTTGGCCTTCATGGACCGTTGCACCACTGAGTTTAGTTAGTTTATATATACAGGGTATCTCTCTCTCTCTCTCTCCCCGAATTCCGTACACAAACTTGGAAAAGAGATAAAGAACATTATGAGAAGTCATAATTACATAGGATAGCATGGGCGAAAGCGATAAGTGGCGCTGTACTTGAGCTCGCAAGGTTGGAACATGTGGTTTCCTTATTTCAGACATGGACAGCGTGCGATGAACATGCATCGTTATACTAACTCCGAGTTGGCAGATATCCACTTCATCTACGATGTAGCCAACGGAAATGGGAGTGTTGCTTTTCGGTTGTATGGGGAAAGATATCCAACGAGGCGGTAACCGAATCATTAAACGTTCACTCGGGTTCAACAGAACCTGAATCTTTCAGAGCCTCGACTGACGATACGCCCATCATTTCTGAAATCGACCAGGGGGCATGAATATCCATCTCTGCTGCAACAATCCGTGAAACACCCAATATGTCCGAACATGTCCACCAATCTGTGTCATGTAGGTGTCGTGCGTGCATACATGCCAATGTCAGCAATTTGAAACACCTCCTGGGATACTTTAATGTCATACTTTGATTTATTATTGTTTTTGTTTTTCTAATAAAGCGTTTTATACTACATTCTGCATTGTGTCTCTTTATCTCTTTAGAGTTTCTATCTATCTATATATATATATATCGCAAAGAGATCTGCTCGCTAAGAGAGAAACGGACACACGTTAAGTATCAGATTCTGCAGCCACTTAGGCAGATGTTTTTCTAGTACACTTTTTATTGAAGAGGTATATTTGAAAGTTAAGCATGACATATGAGGTAATAAAAGTTAATGGTCGCAGATAAAAGTTCTGTTTAGGGCCATGTGTTCTTCATTCCCGAACTGGATAATAAATTTAATACTTGAAGATGTATCGGAAAATAAAAGTTAAAAGTGGTCTAGGGATTTAATTTTAGATCTAATTTAATTATCCTTACATATATATATGGCTAGTTATAAATAGACCAAATCAATCTCGAATTAGCAAGCAATATGTCAAGATAAAAATGAATTTCTATGTAAATGTTATGTATTTCTAATATTTTCTTAAATTGTTGACCTGAACTTAAACTTCATGATATATATTTTTTTCTTAGAATTAAGTGTATAACTGTAAATCAACAAAATAAATACGTGATCGTAAAAAAAAGTAGCATTACAAGCAAATTTCAGTTTAAATCTCATTTGCTGGAACTGAATAACAACCGGAGGCCCACATATGTGTATCTCAAAAATTACTTCTAATTGGAATACTACAACTGATATAAAAGTGGAATAATTATATGTTCTTTCAACTCTTGGAAATCATCTACATCATATAAAAAATATGAAATTCAAAAGTTTTAATTATATATTTAAAAAAAAATAGCTTACTTTTTTTTGGGCTTCCTGTTGAGTCGGTCATTGATACTTAGTACGTTGAAAATTTCCAGGGAAAAAATACAAATCTCAGCCTCTGGTGGTAAAACTGAAAATCATGAATATGCTCGAATTTGTTCACATGCATTCGTTTTCAATTGATTGTTTTCATCCGTTAATAAAATACGAAGTTAGCCCGGGAGAGGTCACGTACTAAACAGTAACGTTAAAGGTCACGTAGAGTGACTCAATCACCCCAATTCTTTTTTTTTATATATATAATTATTTCATTGTACGTGATGAAAACAGTAAAGGTAGTGAATAATTTAATTGAAGAACTTGAAGTATACATACGTACTTTTAAGAATTCAATTTTTTCTTTGATAATTTGAGGGGGAAAAAATCCGATCAACCTGAACTAAAATGTTTCAAATCTGTACGACTTTGATAAAGGACACAAATCACAGACACTTTTCACTAACATTGCAGGAATGATATGTCGGCCGCGGTAGCCGATTGGTCAAGGTCAATATCGTGGCTGGCATGTCACGAGTTCGAGCCCAGTACCGCTAAAGACCCGCTGTGTAGGAGAGCGATGCACGTTAAATCTGTCGAGAGCTCGAATGTCTTCCCGTTGGTGTGGTGTGGTGTGGTAGTTAGGAGATGGGGTGCCACAGCTCAGGTGTCGTTCTCTTCACTTGACCATGGTTCAAAATTACGAGGTCCGTCGCCAAAAGTCCTCGTGTAGCTGAACAGTGCGACGTTAATATTCATGCAGGAATGATATTTTCCGGCAAAATTGTTATATTTTGTTCAAGTTATTTTATTTTTATTATCTCTAGGTGATCGACAAAAGGCATGCTGAACTTATTCTTACTTGTGCCTTTTTGACAGGGTGCTGTGTGTCTTATAATGCACTTGTGGCTTCATACCTTTTTTGATGCAGTTCCTTCAGTGGCATTTGCAAAATCTTCCTTTCGACTCAAACGTTTCAAGTTCATCACTTTTCTCAAATTTAATTTCGCTATCATGATTAATATTAATCATTTCATCAAGTTTTTCCCTTGCTTGCATGGTCAGTTTTAACTCCGTCCAATAGAGGTCGCAGATGCCCATTTCTTTTTCTACATTCTGTTTGTTCATTTACATTAATAAATCATGATGAGTCGTTCAACATAGCAATCAAAGCCACTAAGTCATTCCCAGAGAGAAACTGTATCTTGTCCATAGAAAATATTTAGGAACAAAAGGTTTCGCATGGGGAACTCAGTCACCCCAAGTACCTTAAAATTGTAAAATATAATTGCCACTTCCAAAAAGAGAGAGAGGTATGCAACAAAGACATTTGGTTACCAAGAAGATTGACATATAGGATACTAACAAGGTCATTGGTAACAAACAGTTTCACCAGAATTAAAGATTTCGTGAGACTAGGGTGACTCAGTGCCCCGCGCAATTGCTCTCGAGTTAAAACCACAGATACACATCTGTTTATCTTGGGTCTGCAGAGGTTATGTGAAGCTTAATCATTTAATAAAACAAGTAATATAAGAAAAAAATTTAAGCCAATTCCTACTTTGAATGGATGAATGGAAAGTATGTTCATAGGGAAAGAACGAACTAATAGTAGGAAATGAATAATGCACACTCGGTTTGGCTAGTTTGGCTGAAAAGCCGGTTTTCGACGTCAATTTTTATTTTTGTCTTGACAGTTACATTGTTACAACAATGGAGATGAATCTAAGTAGGCGTCGAAAACCGGTAATTAATTTAATTTAATTAATTAACATGTAATTAATGAATTAATATTTGAAAAAAACTATATTAACATCAAGTGTCATCTACTATAAGTCGAAAAAAATTTATTTGAACTTGATTGGATGAACAGAAAGAATTTTATTAATGATTAAAAATTTGAACTAGAAAAATATATATATATAAACTAGCTGACCCGGTCACGCCTTGCTGTGGCTTTGTTTTAATACGTTAGTTCAATATTTTTCTAAGCTATTCAACGCAGTCAAATTAATCTTCGTTTATAACTTTGGAGGGTTGAAATAAAGTATAAAACAACAAATTATTTTAATTTTGCATTTCATTCATCTCCTATTTGAGTGTAGTATAATGCAGGAATTACTAACGAAGTCGTTAAGTAACAACATATGAAGTCCCTGGAAGGGGCATTATGGTCGTCCGGCATTATCTAGCAAAGTTACAGGAATTTCTAAAATTCGATTTCAAACTCTCGTTCACCATCCCAAATTACAACAGAAACGCACTTTTCCCGCACCAAGACATTAAGAGTAAGCTCTTTCTACGGTTTGCTTAATAAATGGTCGTCGTGAATTATCCGGCAAAGTTACAGTTATTTCTCAGCCTGGATATCAGATTCGGATAATCCATTTTGAAGTACGCCAGGGTCCAAGTTTTCACGATTCAAGTCTTTTAATGTAAGCCCCTGTTATGCTGTGTCTAAAATACGATCGGCCGGCTTTATCCGGCAAAGTTACAGTTGTTTTTGGAAACTGACTCGAAAATCGGATTCCACACCCCGAAATACGCCAGGCACTTAGTTTTCGTGCATTTTGGTTTGAAATATCTGCTTCCACAGACACATGAGCAATGCCACATTTTGCGATTATTCCCTTACGGGAATCTGGCAACGTTTTTTCCGGATTCTTCACATTTCCGGCAATAAAAAAATTATGGCGTGATTAATTGAAATAAAAACCATCCCATGTTTTAAGTTGGACGAAACGACACACAGTATGAAAAATTATATTATGATCGATTGAGTAGTTTCGGAGTCCATCGCGGACAAACACTGTGGCACGTATATTTTATATGTAAAGATAAATATATAGAGAGAGTGTGAACTAATAGTAGGAATTGAATAAACATGATTACATTTTTAGCTGATATATAATTACTATATTCAAAAATAAAATATTCATTGAAAGTTAATAATTTAATTCCCAAAATCACTCCTTATTTATAAAATATTCTAGATCCCGTCTTTCGGCATAACTTGCTTGTTGATTTCATATTCTAGCGAACAAGATAGTTAATCCAGTTTATCTTGAAGCTCCATAATATTCATCTCTATGTCACATCTTGAAAGCAAATCCTGATATTCCATTAGGCTCGATTCTGGAAATGTGATTCTGGACAAATGAAATCTTATTGACTTTGCTAATAAGTGGCTTCGTCCCAGAAATGCGATCGCGAGATCTCGTCTTTCGACAGATTCTGAGAATTATTTCGGCGCAGGTATTTTCCTTTATCACCAGCGAAGGTTCTGCAGAGAAGATTTCGGAGCAATCATTTGATGAATCAAGAGACGGATTGCTTTCGTTGCAGCATTGTTCGGTGTTTATTTACTTGCAGGTATTTATCCGAATGTGTCCGTGTTTGTTAAATGCATAATATTTAAATGTAGTAATTTCTGGAAACATGTTAACAATCTCAGCTCAGAAAGCTCAGCGAATTTCTGTCATTCTGAGAATTAAAGGGCTAAACTTATGTCATTTATTTTGAAAATAAATGTAAAAACAAATCTAGAAAATAGTGTTTGTTCGTCAAAGATTACTGCTTCAATATATATTCATAATAGAAAAGCATAATTGAAAATGGGAAATTAAAAATCTTTTCCTTCTGTGCAGTACATTATTCCTGATTTTTGTCCTAAAATACAATTAGTTTTCCAGAGCTTGTGTGTGTGTGTGATATTTGGTTTTAAAATAGTTTTCATGAGAGAGAGAAATTGCTTGCGTTATGTTTGAAATCAAAAGCTTTTAAAAATTTAATTGTCATTGTTTGCAGGGGAACATGGAGTTTTTCTAATTTTTGATGAACCTGTGTGAAAATTATACAGTTTACTTTGTGGTGGCGGGATCCTACCTGGGACCCTGCTCCCTCTGCCCGGCGCGTCTCTAAGTGTGGGAGGAAACATATCATCACCAATAAACGCCATAATAACAAATATATTTATTCAAGTCTGACAAACACTTAAAAACAATCACAAGTTTAACTATAAGAAGAAACCTAGGAGTGATTCCCTATAACGTCGATTAATCCTAATACTCAATTCTAAGTAAACCCGACTACCAGAATGGACAAGGAGAACTATCACTAACTGACCTCAGGTCGGTACTGAATCTACTACCTTCAATTTTCAATCTGATAATTTACTTTTATAATTTATACCTTTTAAATGCGCGCTAAGTTCGTGAAGTAATTCTCCGGTGTTACTTACGTGACAGCTTGGCAGCTCCTTCTCTCGTACATTTACAAAACCTAGACTTTATATAGCCGAACTAATTAACATATATCTATCTCGTGTTTTTCTGAAAAGGTTGTGAAATAGTATAAATGCTAGCCCCAAAGTTTCCCAAGAGGATTAGTTCGGAAATCTCGCGAATAGCCCTGTCACAACTTGTAATGTATTTTTATATCACACCCAGAAAGTGTTTAATGAAAAATATTCATAATTGTCTAAATTATTAAAATATTTCACCGTTTCTCTCTTTCTATATGCATATATGGATCTTTCCGATCTTAAGTTTCTAAAAAAATTAACATTTTAGTAAACATTATATCCTTATTTGAAGAAAAATTATATCATTTAACGTATTAATTGAAAAGTGAACTCTTAAAAGGGGAGAAAAAACATGTGTGTAACTCTAAAGAGTAATTTTTTTTCTTTTGAAAAGCATCTCAAAGACTGCGAAATTATTTTCAAATAAATTAGTAAAGTACTCAAAGTTCTCTGAACAATTTTCTTTATAATACAATACAGGATATACTTCTTGTATCCACATCTATAACACTTCTTGTCCATCACCATCTTTCATAACATCTCGAAGTATCAATAGTGAGGGTAATTTTTATTAGCATCGCACTCAGTAGCAACAGGATGGATGCTGGAGACGGACCTTCTAATTTTCCACCCTGGTCAAGTAACAAAAATGACACCTGAGATGGCATTCTGCTCTCTCTCACTCCAAACTACCCCCCCCCTTTACCAACGCGAGAACTTTAATTCTCACGTTGGTGCCGGCATGACCCTTCCTTCATCTACTGTAGCCATATCGAAGTGTTAAAGAAATATGACTTTGCTTCATTTAGGTTGTTCAGATAAATCATTGTTGGCAAAAACGTAAGGAATAAACATTTCTACTCTGGCTTTAATACTTTAAGGCCCACAATAAACTAGAGATCTTTCCTCATCTATGTTACAGCCACACAAAGCCCGAAATCGGCCAGTTCGCGAATTGGTTGACCTATTCGCGTTTTGGCCAACGTTGCTGTGAACTTACCGGCCAATGTCCGATCCTTTCTTGATTTCGAGCTTTGGCCGGCCAATTCGCAAAGTGGCTTGGGACGATCTGTCAAAGAAAGAAATCATGAACATATTGTTTTACACATCGTTAAAAATGATGTATTTAAAAATGAGTACTGCTGTGTACTATTTTTTTTTTTATTTAAGTACAATTGTTTCAGAAACCACTTCAAATATAAGTGACACGTCTGAGTTAAAAATAAGCTTGTAATATATAAAACTATGATCTCGTGTAATTCTGTTCTAAGATTAAAGCCATAATAGAAACTATTCAATGAACGTATATGCTGTAACAATGTGATAGAGTGAAGAGGATTAGATTTGCGCCCTTCAAATGACGAGTTATACCTTGAGCAAATGCGTTGCGTATCATGTATGAATACAAATTCAAATTGAGTACTCAATTTGTTAACTACCCTTTAGGGTGAGAGAGAGAGAGAGAGAGATTCTTAGTCTTTTTCTGCTTCTTAGACCTAATGCTAAAGATCCCAGATTACACTGACTCCCGAAATATTGCTTCAAAAATAATGGAATTTTTAGCAATATAAAGGCTAATTAATAAATAAGGGTTAAAAAGGGCAATATAAGGGCTAATTAAAACAAATATGAAGCAAAAATAGCTTTGTTGTTAATATTTTAAAAAACACTGGTTTGACCTACCGGAAATCTACCGGTCAGCCACTTCACGAAATGGCCAGCCAAAGTAGAATGTACAATATTCATTGCAAGAGTACTTTGGACTTTGGCCAAAACCCGTAACATACATAAAAAAAACTTCTTTTGGTGTAAATTTAAAACCGGGGAAGGTTTTTTTGGGGGGAGGGGAGGTAGATATGATAACATCTTCATGTGTTAGTTCATAGAATAAAATTATTTTCATTAATCCTTTTTATGCCTAGTTAGCAACGAATTGCTGATGGAAATTCAGACATATTTTTGTGTATCTGGCAGCAAGTGTTGAATCCTTTGCCCCGCTTTATTTATTCTGTAATTTTTCTAAGTGTTGTTGATCAAATCAGGGATATCCTCAGTCCTTGTTATTTGACACTTTTTAGGTAGCATTTTTCAAAATATTGTGATTTACAGCATTTGTTCAACAAGATCATGAATTATCTCTTTTATCTGAAACCATCTACACGAAATATTTTAAATCACATACTTGAATAGTTCTTTCATATACACTGTTGGTGTTTTTTCTTGCATTCGTTGTCTTTGATTCAGGGATTCAATGTACAGCAGGGGTGGGCAGACTTTTCCAGGGTACGGGCTACCTCTCCCTTTTTCAAGGTGTTGCGGTCCACCCAATTCCTAGTTAAGTTGGCAAGGGTGTTCCACAAATACGCTTCTTTTAGTGTATGCACGTCTTAAGTCTTAACAAAGGCGGTCACCCCAAAATGTCTTGGCGGTCCACCGGTTGATCGCGGTCGACTTAATGATCACTCCGGATGTACCGTAATACCCAGAACTTACGCGATTGGGGGACTGAGAGATAACCGCGTAAGCCGGGGTACAATTTTGCATATAAATACAAATAAGTTATTCTTAGTTAGGACTAAAAACGAAAGAAAATAGTAATTTTGAAAAAAAAAAATGTTTTACAAAATCTTAGATAATACAAATACAAAATCGCAAAATGAAGTTATTTTCATGTAGAGGGTTTCATAAAATCCAACAAAGTAGTCTTCTGGCTCAAAGAATTTTTTTTTCGCGCAAAATTTCGCCGTATCTCCTGCCAAAAATTCCCAACCGTCATTCGATCTTCTGATTGAACGGTCTATAGACTCAAGTTCTTCAATGCCTTCCTCTTGCTCATACATTTCTATAAGCTCATTCATTATTAGTTCCTGATTATGGGAACCCAGCAATTTTTGAATACGTCATAATTTTCCACCTCGAAATTTATTTGCCTGGCAAGCTCAACAACTTCTTCAATCCCATTATCAATTTCATCAGGCTCTGGCATTAATTGCGCCTGAGTTTCAGAAATGGAAAGAAAAAAAAAAGCTTTCGAACTAAAGACGAATTGACGAGATTTGAAAATCGCGTAACTTCGGTTCGTGTAAGTTGGGGAAGCGATAAATCGAGGTATTACTATATACGTTCCATTAATTCGAAGGCTGAAATACTCTAAGAATAAGTTTAATGTGAAGGAAAACTGATATGTACTCTGAGGAAGTAATTTAATTAATTTTGGTCTGAGGATATAATGAAACAAAAAAAAAAAAAAAGTAACAGAAGAATTCATTTTTTTTCTAAAGTCTTAAAATTTAACAAGATTTTTATTGGAGACAGAAAAACCAATAACGATATGCATGACATGCTTTTCTACATTAAAAAAAATCGTTATGTTTCTTTTATTTATTGTTCGTAAAAATTATAATTACTATATTTAAGGGATAAAAATCAAAAATGCAATTCTATAAATATAAACGGAAAATGAAAAATTTATTTGTATTTATAAAAAGAAAACCTAATATATCATATATCATCTGTGGTACAGTTGATAATTTTTTTTACATAAATAATATTTTTTATTTGCAATTTCTTTTATCGTTTTAATATTGCATAATTGAGACGAATTTCACAATTAATTTTTTCGAGAATTCTAAAAAGACGTCATTTTTTTTAATACAAAAATTTTATTAAAAAAAACTATCTGAAGTACGTGGCTTAAGAATTTGATTTCTAAAAAAACTAAATCATAAAGCTTTCCATAAAACATGTATTATTGGTATATGTGTGCATTTTGTTTTTATAATGTAAACATTTAATTATTAACCTTAATGTTATACAATTTTTAGAAATAATTTTTCGAATGACATATTTTTTCAAAATCGTATAATTATTCATATATCGAATGGAATATTCATTCTCGCAATATGTAGAAAACAAGCTATATTTGGGGAGTTTTTTTTTATTTGTGCTTGAATATCTACAAAAAAATTAACTTTAAAACTAGTAATCAGAGAATTCAAATTTTTTTTCTAGAATTCAATTTATATGTAAAATAAAATCATATTCTATCGTAAATAGCTCAATTTATATGAATTGTCTGCATTTATCGTAAATGACGCATTTTGCGCGTAGCAGTATAATTTCCTTTCTTTTCTTTGTATTAAAACAAAAAAAGGTTTTATAATTTTTTTTCTAATTGTGACGAAACAAAAGAAAATAATAATGATATAATTCACAATGATGGATATCATATAATACAAAAATGAGCAACAATTACTCCTTTTACCGAACCGAATACAATTAATTGAGAACATTGTATTCGTCATATTATTCGTTAAAAGGAAATCAAAGTAAAAAAGAAAAAAAAACACACGATAACATTAAAGGAAAAATTTATCATAGCATTGCGTATTTACAAAGCGAAAATAGAATATTATAAAGAACCACAACAACAAAAAAAGAAAGAAAAAAAATCCATGTGGGGGGGGGGATGTAACATTTAAAAAACTGGTTTTAAGAAAGTAATGGCATGTATTGATTGAAATAAAGCCTCTTTTAATTTAGAAAAGTAAATGTTTAAAACTCAATTCGAACTGCGATATCAACAAATCAAGACACGTGATCCAATCGATCCTCGATTTCTCCGAAAAAGGTACAGAGATGCGAGACAAAATGAAAGGGGGAAGGAGGTGTAGCATTCAATTACGTAAAAGAACGTTCGAAAGAGACACCTTTACCGTGTCTTGTGCCTTCTGTTTTTTCCTTATTGCTGTGCACCCCTTTACCTTTCTCTTTAGAATATTTCATGCAAAAAGTATTTAAAAAAAATAATAGAATCAATATTGTTCTTTTTCCCCTTTCCTCAATAACGGATGGAATGAATCACGTGACAAATTGTTGCTCGCCTGAGCAATAAATATTTCGATGTACATGTATAAAGGGGGGGGGGGTAGAATAAAAGTTCGAACGAAGTCGCATGAACGGGAAAATAATAATAAAAAAATCGCTTGCTTTTTTCCTTCGCCATGTTTACTTTTCTCTTTTTATGCCCCCCACCCCCTTCCTTCCGATAGAACGTCTTTTTTTCCCCAGCCTTTCAGTGTTCCTATCGATTATTCATCAGCAACTGATACCGAATTTTCAAGAAATTTGTGCGTTTAATCCTCGTGGTCGTTTTTTTTTAATACTTTTTCGATTTGAAATACTACTCAGTGAATGTCCTTTAAATGATCTTTTTGTTTTGGTTATGGAAAAGGTCGTAATGAGGTTTGTTTTAAAAGAGAATGGTTTTGACGAAGTAGTTTTCGGTTTCTAGGTCTCCCCCCCCCCCTTTCGCAAAAATAAGAATAATATAAAACAGTGTTGCGTTAGATTAGCGTGGTGAACATCTGCCAGAGTTTAAGCTCAATATCGAAGAAAACTATAGATGTATTATTTATTCCCTTTGATTCTGAGACTTGATGCGAGTTATAATATAACGTATACTACAAAAACAATGTCTTATATTTATGCTACGTAAGCCATCAGTAAGAGACCAAGAAAGCCAATAAATTGTTATGTAGATTCTTCAATCTGCTATCATTCAAAGAATACAAACAAAAGGGGTTTCGTTTTCGATTTTTGATATTATATATAGTTTTTTTTAATCAAAAATGTTAGACAGTTGATCCTTCTGCACCAAAAGCCTAAGTACGCATAATGTACATTTATATTTCTCAACTTTTTATTTTTGAATTGAATAAGCACAAAACTTGTTTGAATTGATATTTGCTTATGTTTTGTTACGCTATGCTTTGGATTGTGAATTTTTTGAAGTTACACTCAAGAGCCAAAGCATTATGACCGCCTGTCAGTAACGAGTTGGCCCACCTTTGGCGCGCAACACAGCTTCAACCCGCCTTCGCATGGATGCCACAAGTCCTTGGTAGATGGCCGGAGACAGATGGTATCAGATGTTTAAGCAACGGTCACGCAAATCCGAGATATTGCGAATTGGTGGTCTTTGAACTCTGAGCTGCCGTTCCATGACATCCCAAATGTGTTCTATTGGATTGAGATCCGGTGAGTAAGGTGGCCAGGACTTTAACTGGAATTCAGCATCATGTTCCTGGAACCATTCCAACACAATTTTAGCCTTATAACGCGGGGCGTTGTTCTGTTGGAACATTCCATTTCCAGCTGGAAAAACAGAGGCCATGTAAGGGTGCAACTGGTCCGCAATGATGTTCAGATACCCTGTAGCATTCATGGTCTGCTCTACCACAACCACGGGTCCCAGAGACGCTCAAGTAAACGTCCCCCAAAGCATAATAATGCCACCACCGGCCTGTGCATGACCTGCTGTACATTGAGGGAGCAACTGTTCGCCTGAAAGATGGCGTATCCTGACACGGCCATCGGCGTGATGAATGACAAACCGAGATTCATCTGACCAGGCAACTCTCTCCCACTGATCCATGGATCAGTCGCGATGTTCCGGGGTCCAGCGCAGGCGCCGTTGGCGATGACGCTTAGTCAGCAAAGGAACACGAGTGGGACGTTTGCTGCGTAGCCCCATATCCAACAGTGTCCGCTGAACAGTGTGCTCCGATACTATTCTACTTAGCCCTGCATTGTATTGGGCTGTCAGCTGAGCCACTGTCTGGCTCCGGTTTTGCTTCACCATGCGAGACAGTCTCCGACGACCTTTTTCTTTGATAGCGTGTGGACGTCCAACACCATGTAGTCTACTGCTGGTTTCACCGTCATTCATCCACTTTGCATAAGTACTAACAACTGTAGATTACGAACAACCCACGAGTCGTGCAGTTTCGGAAATACTTGTTCCGAGCCTTCGAGCCATTACAATTTGCCCTCTATCAAAGTCGCTTAGATCCGCAGCCTTTCCCATCACTCGCAGAAGTAAGTGAAAGAATGACTCTTCAGATTCTCCAGCAGCAGTTAAATACCACTTCCACCTGATCACGTGCCTTCAACGTCATCCAGGCGATTTCATCGCAAAATGTAAGGGTGGTCATAATGTTTTGGATCTTAAGTGTATGTGTAATAATCTAATTATAAGTTTTATAGAAAGGAAATTTGTTTTAACGTAAGAAAAAAAAACATGATGAGAAAAACAGATTTCTACAGAAAATAGAAATTATTTGTAAGAGACTGCTAAAATCATTAATACTGTACTGGCTGGATAAAATTTTCTTATCAAAAGCTAATATTTGTCTGAGCCAATATCCAGAAGTTCATCGCGATAGATATGCACTTCAATCAAACAAGGAAACAAATTGAAACTTTATCACAATTGTTAAAAAAATATTAGAATTTTGTCTTTGACAACTGTTTGAGCTGATTCCATCCTGAAATTATTCAATATGTACAATTTTCATGTCTGATGGTGTTTCGTCACCAACCCTACAGAAGAGCTCATAAATTTTGCAAAGAAATATCTTCTAGACTGTGTGAGCAAATTAATTGGTACAAACAAAAAAATCCTTCTGTTTCAAAAATGATTATTTTATTCCAAGTCTTTATATACACCCCACTCTTTTTTTTTTTGTGCACAATAGATACGTTTTTTAGAAAACCATGCAAAAAAATAAATGCGATGCATGGTAAATTCGGGGATGTGTTCCACAGCTGCAAAAAATCGTGTAAGATGAAAAAACTGAATATTTTCCCAAAAAACCGTGCAAAAAAAATAATAATCCTGAAATCCATGTTGCATATTTATAAAACAAAAACCATGCATTTTTATTACAAAAAAAAATTAAAATTAGTAACAATTTTATCTACTAATACATGCAACATGCATTAAATTCATATTCAAATTAGGGATAAAACTACTAACTAACTATCCATTGCTACTTGATAACAAGTGTGAACGTTTATTACGAACTGGGGATCAAAAATACTGAATCGTGTTATTTCAAAATCATGCAAAAAATGCGTGCTAGAAGAAAAAATTCGTGTAAAATAGTATATTGGTGAACCGTGTAATTTCAAAATCGTGTAAAAAAGAGTTAGGTGTACATTGATAAATGCATACATTAATATGTCCTCTTTTAACAGAAATGACCTCTTGAACACTTTTTGGCACTGACTCTACTAGATTAGTGCACAGATTCTTGGCTTCACCATCTTGGGGAACCATACCTTTATATTATTAGCTATACCTTCTTTCGTACACACAGTCCGTCCTCTCTATACTATATATATATACCTAAGCAATTCTTTAAAATATACACATATACTCCACAAGTTCTCAACAAAATGTAAGTCTGGTGAATTTCAAAACAAATCAAGCACATTAATTTGATTTTTCAGAATGAAAGTCTTGACCACATTTTTGAGATATGACAAAGGGTCAAGTCATGTTGGAACGTCCCGGAAAAAGTTTGCATGAGTGAGACAATCCTACGTCGCAATTATTCTACGTTCTTGCTCTATAATTCATCATACCTTCAACAAGAATTAAGATTCCAGTGTCATTTGTTGCGAAAAAAAGCAAAAACATCTGTTTCAAAGAGTGTTGGTTTGTTATATGTTCTCAAGTCTTAAGCCTTCACTGTCACCTCGGAGCAACTAAAATGTAATCAAAGCATAAAAAAAAATGAAGTGGACTTTTTTAAAGTAAAATTTAACAATTACAAATTTATTTGTACAGCTTGTTACTCATGCACAATGAAATTAAATAGTACCCTATGACACAGGAAAAATATTAAATACTTATAAAGAGAGCCTAAAAGGACCTAAAGCTCAGGAACGTCTTAAGGCATGAGACAACTGGGCCCTGGTCAAGGGCCTTGCCCTCAATGGGCACCTCGTCTCCCACATTCCCGACTTTGTCTTAATAAGATCATGATCTGGATAATTTAAATAGTCAAATTTTATTATCATCTATATTCTCCAAAAAACAGGGAATTTCATAATGTATGTCAACTGGGAAAAGTGGTAAAAACTGCATTATTATGTGATGACCATTGTCCATGTCTAGGACTAGGCTTAATACCATAAACAATCATTCAACTCATTCAGTAGAAATGCGGGCATTGGTCGAGCCTGGTTTGTGATTGTGTGATTGTAAGTCAGGCGCATTTATTTGTATCAAATTATGTTTGAACGAGTATTTTATAATGCATGCTACATACTGTCTACTTTTAAAGATCTTAGGTAGGGTCTACTTTTGCGTAAAGTCCCAGGGCCTCAAAAAATCTTAATCTTTCTCAGGACTCAAAGCCCCAAAAGAGTCTTAAAACGCCCCTTCATACTCTCGCGTTCCTTCTACAAATTACACTGCTCACCCCCAATGGTTATAACCGAGGCTATAACCTCGAAGAAACTACAGTAGAGCGTCGTTTATCCGAACGTTTATTATCCGGAGCGTCAAATATCCGAACCAAAGTCCGGATACGTTTTCGAACAGTGCAATGCTCAACAGTTGTTTCCTGTGAGGCCAAAAGTGACGCGAAAACCCAAGGTGAGGGACACTTGGGGGATTTCAGCTGTGTGTGATCTGCGCGGAATATTAGGTCAGTTTGTTTCCAAGTGGGGGTGCATACGTGCTCTTTTGTTGAGTTTTGTTGATGTAGAAACCTGGATGGCATGCGATGCAGAAGACTGTGGATTTCAAATGCTAATTGATGACGAGATTGTGACTTCCGTGCAAGAAGAATCCGACCCAGTCTAAGATGAAACGGATGCAGAAGATAACAACAACGAAAGTAGCAAGGGGCCATAAATGCTGACGATAGCTATGGAATAGTACGAACAGCACTCAGAGTGCTGTCCTACTCAACTACTGCTGCTCAAGAGAATCAGGTATATTGTATTGAAAAAACGAAGGTGTAAAATGGTACAACGAAAAATAAGTGATTATTATCCACAATCAAGGTAAAATTGCGACATTTTGCATCTATTTGCTTTTTCTTCAAGCACGTTTCCCGCATGTGATGATTTTCAACATTTGTATAGTGTCCAGAATCATATACTGCATGTATCGCATTCGGTTTTCGGTTATCCGAACAATCGCGTATCCGAACGGTGTCCGATCCCAATTGATTCGGATAAACGACGTTCTACTGTACAACCAAATGCCCAAGCCAAACTTTTTTGACCTGTGTGTGCGAGAGCGTGTGTGAGAATAATTAAATTATAATTTAAACAAAATTCTACTTCCCATTAATACTCCCTTTCTCATTTAATATCACCGTACACATATTTGAGTGTAAAATTAAACAGCTAATATTTCTAACAGATCTTCAAATTTCAATCCCGTTTCATTTCCATTTGTTTTTAGGCAGTAATATCCGACGATTTACTCTCTATTCGAAATCTAAGCTAAAAGAGGATGATTCAACATTTATGGGGAAAAATGTACAATCCAATTCAAATTTAAGAGTTGGTGGTGGTTTGCATCACTAAGGGGTTGTTGGTCTTCATGAAAGAATAAAAAAAAAACTATTTTCTCAAAATTTCGAAAAAACTATTTCGCGTTACACACTCACACACACACACTCACACACACACTCACACACACACACACACACAACATATATATTATATATAAAAATATATAGCAGTAAAAATCAAAAGAAGACTAATAAATCCACATCCTAATCAGGAAGAACAAGAACATGTAACCATGAAAAAAAAAATGTATCTACAAAACTATTATGATTTCTCAAGCTGTCATGGACAGTGAAGGATTTTTTTTTTTTTTTTTTTTTTTTTACAGTGACATGGTTCGTATAAATGTTCCTATAAAATGTAATGTTTCGACTAATAAAAATTAATATATTGTAATTGTAATTTTTTTATTATAACTGCACTTCTTCTTAATAGAATGATATAATTATTTTTAAAAAATGATATGACTATTATTTTTAAAAATTAATAATCAAAAAGCTATTGAAAAATTACGCCACAAAAGTCTTCGTACACCTAGCAAAAATCTCAACTTAGCTTTAAATATTGTATTTATTTCTTACTTTATACTTAGTAGGATATCTTTTAGTGTCTACAATAATTTTCAAATGTTTTGGTTTAGATTTAACCAGTTTTTTGTAATTTCTACATCGGTTTTTCTCCATGCTTCTGTTATTATTGAGTGATTTTGGGTTTATTGCGCAAGAGCTGATTTCGTATACTGCGCCAATTTTTTTAATATCTGTGGTCTAGACGGGAAGAGAAAGAAAGAATGAATGAATGACAAGAAAGAGGGTCGAAAATAGAGAAGATCCTAGGGTACCCGGGTCGTGAAGCCGTGTTTACCAAACAGTAAACCCGTGGAAAAGGAAAAAATAGGGCACCTCGGATTGTAACCCGTACTCACCTAAAGAAGGTGACCCCTGAGGCTTTTATTGTTTTTACTTCCCATTATGTGTTTATATGTCATGTTTTCTTTTTTTTTTAAAAGAAAATTCTCGCCAATATGTTCTACTGGGCTAAATAAACTGATTAAGGAGTTTTTTTCAGAATTTTAAGGCAGTTCTTGAGTCACCAGTGGCATACATTGAGATAAGTGCGCAGGTGTCATTATCTTGTTAAAAAAAGAAGTGGCCTCCAATATGCAAATTTTGGGCGGATCATTTAAAATTCTTCTAAAATATTTAAAAAGAGCTCAAGATTCACAATACCATAAGAAAAAACCAAATTAACAAATTTTAAAGTCGATTTACACCCCCAAGCAAGAACTTTTCCACCTCCATGCTGAAGCATGGAGGTGGAGGAGTTTTTGTTCCACATAAATTCACGGGATTAAGTTCCTCATTTTTTCTTTTACAAACTATTATATGCCCATCAGAACCAAAAATGTTTAATTTTCCGTCATCCCAATGAATTTGCTGACAATTTTGAATTTTCTGAAACTTAATCCGAAGTATCAAATTGGATCAATGAACCATGGATATGGAAGTGTTCTTGCGTGGAGGTGTAAATCGGTCTCAAAATTAGGTAACTTGGTATTTTTTGATGGTATTGTGAATCATCAGCTCTATTTAAATATTTTAATGTGAAATTTTAAATTATCTGGTGAAAATTTGGATATAGAGACTACTTCATTTTTTAACAGGATATTGATGCCAAGAGCTGCCAAACTCTGCTCTCAATGTACGCCGCTGGTGTCTCTATAACTGTCCAAAATTCTGAAAAAACCTCCACAATCAGTTTTTTTAGCCCAGTAGAACATATTTGGTGAGAATTTTCTTTAAAAAAAAAAGAAAACATGACATATAAACACATAATGGGAAGTAAAAACAATAATAACAGAAGCATGGAGGAATACCGATGCAAAAATTACAAAAACTGATTAAATCTGTACTAAAACATTTAAAAGCTATTGTGGACACTAAAAGATATCTTACTAAGTATTAAAGTAAGAAAGAAATACAATATTCAAAGCTAAGTTGAGATTTTAGTTAGGTGTACGAAGACTTTTGTGGCGTAATTTTTCAATAGCTTTTTGATTATTAATTTTTAAAAATAATAGTTATATTATTTTTAAAAAAATAATCATGCCATTCTATTAAGAAGAAGTTGCAGATATCACAAAAAATTACAATTACAATATATTAGTTTTTATTAGTAGAAGTTGCAGATATCACAAAAAATTACAATTACAATATATTAGTTTTTATTAGTCGAAAACATTAAATTTTATAGGAAATTGCAAGTGTACGAACACTTTTGGGGTCCACTGTATATATATATATATATATATATATATATATATATATATATATATATATACTAGCTGTTACCCGCCCGCTTCGCTGGGTATTTCATGACGTTTTATAAATTTTTGCTGGTTATATATATGAATAAATTATTGATATTTAAGTCCTGGCATTAAGAATTCGATTGTATTGAAAAATATACGCCCCTTACGCCCCCTAAACGCCACTTGGGGTATATTTTCACGAAACGCATTTTGTGGCGTATCTCTATTCTATGAGAGGAATCTGCTTACCAAATTCAAGACTGTGCAACTAATAGTTTAAAAATCGGAATAATTATTTATATCTCCCCTTAACCCCCCGCAACACCCCTTGTGGGTCATTTTTCCCAAAAACCATTTTGTAGTGGATATTTACTCCATGAAAGAAACATGTCTACCAATTTTCAAGCAGGTTGGTCAAGTAGTTTAAAAACGAAAATATTTATCTATTACTACCCTTAACTCCACCCCCCCCGCAACGCAACTTGGGGATTATTTTCCCCAAAACCATCTTGTATCTGATCTCTACTCTATGAAAGGAATCTATTTATGAAATTTAAAGACTGTGCGTCTAATAGTTTAAAAATGCAAATAATTATCTATAACGCCCCTAAGCCCCCGCAATATCACTTGGGGGTTGATTTTCACCAAACATTTTAGTTATAACGCCCCTCAACACCCCGTAACGCCTCTTGCGTTTCGAATTTCGCAAAATCCGTTCTTAGCGGATCTCTACTCCATAAAAGGAACATGTCTACCAAATTTCAAATCTGTAGGTTGAATAATTCCGGAGATATCGTGATTAGTCAGTCAGTCAGTCAGTCAGTGAGTCGCTTTTCTCCTTTATATATATATAGATTAAGAATTTTCTAAAGTATGCAGTTATATTTGCTAATGGATTATTTATATAATAGTATTCCTAATTTTCAACCCTTTAAAACTCCTTAATAAACAAATTTCAATTATGAGTCCAATCAGGCTTTTATTTGCTACCCAAATTTGTGTCATAATTTTCATCGCGCCCCCCTCATACAATAATAACGTATTGGAAGCAATGATAATGTACTTTGACGTTAAAGTTACAATACGATTTTAACTATAGACCCTACAAATTTACAAGATAAGAATTAAATTTTGTATATGACAAGCCCATGGGAGTCTCTAGTAATTACTCAACGTGTTTTTAATTTAGCATTGCTGAATTAATAATCAAATACTTTTTGTGCAGTACCGATACATTTATTTTACATCAATGTGATTGTGTATTTTATTTGATATTATGACAGAATGTATTTGCTTTTGCTTCCTTTTAGTAAATGGATAATTATATTTCAAATATTTTATTTTTAACTTTTCGATATATTACCGCCTCCCACGAAGGGTTATCATGCCTTCCCCCTAGGGGAGCGTGCCCCACAGTTTGAGAAACGTAGAGGTAAATCCAAATGCAGAAAAGAAAGATGGCATTTAATAATGAGATCAAAAAGCGTGAAATTATGATCATTAAGAGATTTTATATCACTAAATAGTATATCATTCCAAACTATACAATAGTGAAACAATATTCTTCGTTTTAATATTCTAGAATTTTCGATCACGCGTTTTATTTGATCAGTTAAACATTGTTTACTATCCAGACTCCAAATCAGCAAATATCTTCTCTAAACATCTCAAATTTGATCTTTATCGGTATTTATAAGAATTGAGACGGCGCATGCGTAAAAGAACGAAGAGATCGTAGTATCTGTGGTGACACACTATTAAAACAGTGTTTTTTCTATTCCAGTTTTAAACCAGTCGCTCACAAAACCTATTCTTGCCTTTTTCTTATTGGATTCGATTCCAGTCGCTCGTCACGAGTCCGTCAAACGTGTAGCTGGTGTGTGACGAGAATTCCAACCATCCGCTGCAAACCTATTTACACACGATATGGTTTCACATTTTAAAATCTCAAATCCAAAGGACAAGATGAGGAAATGAGTCAAGTTCGAAATGACATGCTTGATAAGCGCTAAGTATTCTGATCGCTTGTACGATTTCCAGAAATTTCTGCACTTGTTATGTGCATGTAAAGCAATTTTTTTTCCACCCTTGAACTGGTCTCTCACTGGTTAAATTCTGTGATCTCTGATAACTATAATAATTTTTTTCCTTCTTAGAACTGATTTTATTGTTAATATCTTGAAAAGGATTGCATTTCAGTTTCAGGGAAGAAGAATTAATTTATTTTATATTTTTATCATATTTTTATTAAGTTGTTTTTGCTATTGATTATAGAATTTTTTTTATTAAGATCTATTCATTAGATATTTTCATTTCAACCTGGGATAAGTTAATTTGTTAACTCATGCACCTAAATTCGATTCTAAAATAGAAAAATTTGTGTACTATATATAAACGATAATAAAATAAATAAATAAATTTTTTTTAGAAAAAATTAAGTTAGTTTCTATAGAAATAATACTAATTAAATTCAACAATGCATAAATATGCATGTGTGTAAAATAATTCATGTTAATTTCATTTTAAAAGCGTTTTAATTTGTAATGGTCTTGAAACCTCCCGGACTTCGCGTAAATAATTAATTGTTGGCTACCCGCCTAACCAAGGTAACTGTAACTTTAAACACTTGAGAATTATGCAATCATCGCAAATTTAGAGTAGTTATTATTTAAGCTATATCATCCGATTATCTGAACCAATCAGAAGAGACGTCCTCGGAAGTCATGTGAGTTTTTCAACTTACGGTTGAAACTTTATATAAAATCTTGATTTCAAGAAAGATTCACCGGTTGCAGCTTGTTTTACAATGTAACTTTATGTGGGTGTTCATCGTCTTTTGCTCTGTGTTTGTGTGTGTCGTTTAAGTGTCTAAATGTAAAATAAATGTGCATTAATGGCAACCAGTATCCTCCATCCTGTCGATACAAGATTTTTTCATCCTCAAATTAATATTGGAAATTAAAAATAATAAATAAAGACTCCCACTCGATGAATCTACTACACACACACATACTCATACATACAGGGTGTCCGGGCTTAAAGTATCTTAAAGTAATGGCTTATTATGACGAAACTACCCATCAGAATGTAATAAACTGTCCATCCATGGATTGGAAAACTCTCCGAGATTTTTGAGTCTAGTCCGATCGGCCGCACGTTCGGCAATCGCAGATGATAAACTTTTCACACTGACTTCATTAGTACAAATGTGGAAGCCCCAGCAAAAAATTATTTAAATCAGTCACGCTTGTACAGTGACGTGTTCGAACAGAATGGAATGTCGTTACTGGCTAGTCTAATATACTTATCAGGACTCCTACAAAAGGAGTCACGCACATGTTCAACAGCGTCTTCTATCACGAAAACTCAAGGATAGTTGCCAGTTTGAGATGCCAAATTTCCCGTCTCCTTTAAAGTTCTTTCACATTGGTTGATTAGATTTTGATGTCGGAGGGTCGGCATTCCATTCTGTTCGAACACGTCGCTGTATACGCGTGACTGATGTAAATTCCGTTAACTAAAGTACGCTCTACATCTTTTAGTGTGGCGTTTACATCTTTACTAATGAAGTCAGTGTAAAAAGTTTATCGTCTGCGATTGCCGAATAATGCGCACACGTGCGATCGATCGGACTAAACCCAAAAAATTTCGGAGAGTTTTCCAATCTATGGCTAAACAGTTTATTACATTCTAATGGGTAGTTCCGAAAATAAAAGCCGTTACTTTTGGATACTTTAAGCCCGGACACCCAGTATATATATATATATATATATAACATCGATATTATTGTAATTAATTTATAACATCGTATTATTTATTGTAATTAATGGATTATTCATCAGTTGGCCGAGAATGAAAGTGCGTGTGGAGGATGTTGGATTGATGAGGAATCATTTAGTACAAGGAAACATCTTAAATAGCATTCAACATCTATTGAAGATCACACACATATATATTAAACAACTGGACAACACTTAGCGTTTCGACATCACAGCAAGCAGGCAAGAGACGAAAAAGGGTTGAAGCTAATTACGCATAATGAAGACAAAGAGGGAGATTTACCAGCTCTGTAATTATATGGAGTGGCAACAGGAAGTCTTGGAACTCACGTGACTTTCGTGGATGGAGACAATGATCGGTGGTAAGATATCGTCGACAGATTCTGATGTAGTCTTGCTTTAAAAAATGCAGGCTGTTAATTTTCAAGAGATACGGTTACAATTATCTCGTTTTGCGGATAATCTAGTTAACTATTTACGCTTGAATCCTGAAGACCAGGACCATTACAAGTTGAAATATTATTTAGGACGAAATTAAATGGAATTCTTACATATATATATTTGTGTATGTAATGCGTGTGTGTTATATGGAAATCTTTTGTAAAAGAGCACTAAAATTCTAATGTTCCACATCACCAATAGATCACCAAGGACATTGGGAATTAGTTTCAATTCTGAACTTGAGTAAGTATGTCAGAATTGGGTAACAATTACTTAAAAACTGAGTACTGTATTTGGAACAGAGAGTGGCTATAATTTTAATATTTGGAACAGGTATATATTTTTTGACCCATAAATCGGAATAAACCTAATATAAATCTCCCAGTTCCCAAGAAGTTTTTCTTTCAAAGTTTTTATAAAGAAGGAGCAAGGGGAGGGGGGCACACACTCCCTTGCTTACTTCAGGAAACAACCGTTTTGGTATATTGTTTAGTTATTTCATTGTTAATTGTATTACTGTGGGTCTTAACCCATTACATATTCGAATGATTCCTATTGCGGGAAAACTTAATTTTTCATTTCATTTAAATACTGCTACTTATTGCTAAGATTTTCTAAAAATAAAATAGAAGAATATGAAATAATGTCATGTAAAAATATGAGTTCTTTAATTCTGTTACATGCACAAACCCGCCAGAGATACCGATATCAGAAATCTCTGCCTGACAGACGGTATTAAATATACAAGAGGGTAAGCCTGAACATGTAAAACTCACATTCTTATGCTTACCGTCATAGTCAGAGCTGGCCAACCTTTTCGGGAAGGGTGTTACTATCTGGAAAAAAACATTATTGGTGCCACTTCCATTTTCTCCAACAAATATAGAAATGTTAAGAAATGTCGCTTGCAGGCTTATTATAGGATTTTTAGCAAAGAGTACACCTTTTATGCAAATCTAAGAATAGTTGAAATTAAAAATATATAAATTATATACATTTAAAAAACTCTAATATAAAAGATTCTAAGCAAATTAAGTTGTTTTGTTAATTTTGAGCGATATTTCGATTGTACAGGGTGCGGCAAAAAAACTCGGACAAATTTCTTGCCTTCTAGAATAATTAACAAATTTCCTTTTAATTGGTATTTTCATGTTTCTTTATCCACCACTTTAATAATAAAATATTTTTTAATACATTTCTTAGTTTGTACTTTAATTTATGTGTTTTTGATAATGTCGAGCAAAAGGTCTGCTATTTTAGAGTTGTTTCAGCAAAGGAAACGAAAGTGTGAAGTCGTTCATTTGCTTATTGTACCTCGGCAAACAGTGTTTGATGCAATTTGCCGTTTCAAAGAGCTTGGCAATAATGGTCGACGTCCAGGAAGTGGGTGAAAACGCACTATAAACACTTCAAGGAATCGTAAGGCCATCGAAAAGCGAGTCCAGAGGAATCTGATGGTTTCCATGAGAAAATCGCTCGTGACATGAGAATATGTGTCAGATCGGTGAGACGAATTTCAAAAACGGAGCTTGGACTGAAGCCTTACAAGTTGCGAAAATTTCAGCTCCTCAATGAAAGAAACAAACTCGTACGGCTCCAAAGATGCCGAAAACTTTTGAGACGGGCCGCAAGTCAGCCGATGGGAGAGATTCCTTTTCACTGATGAGAAGCTCTTTGCGGTTCAACAAGTTCATAACTCCCAAAACGATTGAATCTGGTCTGTGGACGCTCCAAGCATTCGGTAATTGTTGAATATCGCCAATATCCAAAGTCGGTCATGGTCTGGGGCGGAATTTGCGCAAGTGGTAAAATTTCTTTGATTTTTGTGGAAGAGGGTGTTCAAAAAGTCAATCAAAAAGTGTACCAGAGGGACATTCTTGAAACTGTTGTACTTACGTGGGCCCAAAAGCATTTCGGAAATGCAAAGTGGACGTTTCAACAAGACTCTGCACCAGCTCACAAGGCCAAAAAGACACAAAAGTGGTGCAAGGCAAATTTTCCAGACATGATATCATGTGAAGAATAGCTGCCCTACTCGCCGGATCTCAATCTCATGGATTACAGTGTATGGTCCATTTTTGAGTCCAGAGACTGCACTAAACTATATAAAACTTTAGACTCTCTAAAGCAATTGTTTCTGCGGGAATGGGATAGATTAAAAATAAAAGACTTGAGGCTCATTGTTGAAAATTTCTGCAAGCGTTTGCGCCTCTGCATTGCTGCAAACGGCGGTCACTTTGAAACCAATTAAATGTATTTATTAGTACGAAAATATTATTGTTATTTGTTATATTTTGTTAATTTGTTAATTTTTTATAAAGTTGTTTAAAAAATTGTTTGTCCGGGGTTTTTCGCCGCACCCTGTATTATGTTCACGATGGAAGGCATTTGTTCACAAACATATTGATCCAAACCTACAACAATATTACACCGCCAAATCGTGTAAATTTAGAAAATAGCTTGTTGGTGCAAATTTGCAAAATTCAATATAATGCTGATCACTTACAGTTAAAATAAATTCCTTATGTTTGCTTTTCAGTTTAGTATAGTGCAACAGGTCAATAATTTCGATTTGGATTTTGGGTTAGAACAATTAACGTCTTGCAGAAAAATAAAAAAAGATTTGTGAAAAGATCAACATTTTTTATCATCTTGAAAGCTATTTAACCTTGAGCTGAATGAATTCAGCAAAATAGATAATAAATTTTAGAATTTATCATACTCGGGGCATTATTAATTTTGGTAGATAGTTTCTGTATTTAAGTGAATGTGTTAATCATTTTTATCTTTAAAATTGAGAGAAAAAGAGGAAAGGTCAGCTTACAAAAGAAAATACCTACATAAACTAGGGTAGGGAAATACAATCTTTCACCGGTAATCTTAAATTTTAATTATTTAAATGTCCTATAATATGGTAAGAAAAGCTAAAGCCTATATTAAAACTTCATTCTTCAATTGTAAGCACTCATTGAACAGTTTCTTTCAAATATTTTAAAAAACATGCTCCCTCAAACTTCAAAATCTCACGAGTACACTTCCTTTGAAAAACCAGCGCACACAGTAATGAAGAAATATTATCTGCATAGAAATTTTATACTGTAATTCAATTAAGTATATTTAAAATAAATTTTAAACTTTTTTTTCTCTAAAACAACTGCATTTCAATAAAATTACATAAAAATATTGTTATTTCTATAATTATGTTTCCAATAATTCATTTTGGATTAAAATTAGAGGCGATTATCCCATAATAGCTTTAAAAACATTGTTAGAATTTTCTACATCTTATTTGTGTGAATTCCGATTTTCAGCATTAACAAATTTAAAACTGGAAAACAAAAGATCGAGACTTTTAAATGTAGATGATGAAATGAGAGTGGTATAATCCTTTTTCGACCAAATTTAAGGCGATATGGTACCCTAAAAATCATCAACCTGTCGAATTTTTTATTGCTTATTTGATACCTAGAATCTTTATAAAAATGCCTGCCAAATTTCAAAGCTTTACCTGAATTTTTTATCAAGTTATGGAGCAATATTTGATGCTGGATAGCAACTACTACGCCCACATTTCAGATTATCTGCTATAAAAGAGCCTGATAAAAAATGAATTAATTATTTTTCTACTGCACATCAATGAGACTGACATTATATATGCAGTTACAAATCATTTTAAGAAAGAATTGTGCAATTCATGCAAAAATTCTAGTTTGTGAATTATTTATTGGGGAGGAAGAGCAAATGGATTTGGTCAAGATTTAAAAGTTGTGCGTGCTTTTTATGATATTATTATGAATGAAATTAAAGCTTCAAAACGGATTCTCCCAAAAAACACAAATACTAAATCTCATTTTGATTACTCAGTTAATTAAAAATCTAATTCGAAAAAATAGAAAAACTCTCCCATTTTTATATATTTGTTTTTGGTGATATATATACATCCCATATGTGTGAAATTCAACACTTTTATTATTAAAATATTTTAAGATATTTATTTAAACAAATGCACATATACAGTTCTTAGATTTTGATATATTTTACTCATAAATTGTTATTTGATTTTGATTTCTTTCGTGTACAATATTTAACATGCGGAGGCTTTTAAAATGATGGAAATAAAAAATAAAGGCATAAACATCTTTTGTACATGTTGTGCATTAGATCTGAGAATGGAATTAGTTGTGAAGTGTGTGTATTTTTTTTTTTTTATAATTATTAAGATAAAGTTTTATGAAATATTGATCTTTCATTTGTTTTCTTCTATATCTTCATTATGGCAGTATACTGTTGAATTGTTCTACATTTGTGCAATTTTTTTATGGTAAGCAGTTTTAAATAAGCTATTTAACATTTCATAAAAGTTTCAGACTATTCGATGAATATTATATCATGCTATTCATGGAATGAAAACTTCAAACTCATATTTCTCCATGTTAAATTTTTGTACTTATATTGTTATTCAAAACCCTAAGGCTTTTTTGATAATTGAAGTATGGGTTTGAAATTTTTTGTACATATTCTGAAATGTATGTTTTGTAAAACTGTGCATGGAATTAGCTCTAACATGCTTAGTACTTTTTCTAGAAAATTTCAAAATCGAAATTAATGTGGGTTTTTTTTGCCATTTTTTGGAGGTTTAACTATAAAAAAATTAATAAAAAATTAAAGAGCAGCAGCAGAAAAAACCCATGCACAGTTTTATGTAGTATATTATAAGGTACTTGGATAAAAATCTTTGAAAGAAAAGAGGCATATTTAAAAAAGCCTTAGGATTTTAAAAAATGTTTTTAAAAGTTCAAAAAATTCAGATTTTACAAACATTTTGCAAAAATTTAAAAAAATTTTTGTATGGAATTATTCTTACATATTAACCTTTATAAAATACTATTAAAACAAGTTATCAAATATTAAAAATGAAAAAAATTGTGAAGATGGTACCATATCGCCTTAAACGAAATTATCAAAAACCATCAAGCACAGATTTCACATTAAATGTATTCTTATTATTAATTTGTAATTAATTACTCAATAAACATTTTGTTATCTTTGTAGTACTTATTTTATTTAACTGAAAATTATTACCATAACTTTTTTACACTAAAATTCTTTTAAACTTATTTAAACAAACTCTGAAATTGTTAAAAGTGTGCCACAATAAAAAATAAAGGTTAAAAACCACTGGTATACATCATCCCTCCACTCAGAAGGGCTCTCAAAAAGAATAATTATATACATTTACTTGTTCAGTCTAAAACTGTAACATATTAAATTGTTTGTTTTGAAATAAATGAACAACGGAATCTACATTTTGAAAACGAATATAATTTCAAAGAGAAATATTTAAATTAAAACAAATATAATACAAAAACAATTTAAGAAATTTATATATTAATTTAAATAAA
This sequence comes from Trichonephila clavata, assembly GCA_019973975.1. Classification (NCBI taxonomy): domain Eukaryota; kingdom Metazoa; phylum Arthropoda; class Arachnida; order Araneae; family Nephilidae; genus Trichonephila; species Trichonephila clavata. Next base: position 4,825 of record BMAO01001059.1, on the reverse strand, counting down.
TGCAAATAACTAAAAACTTTCTTAAAACAAAAACGGAAAATAAATTTTATGAATTTTTATCTTTAAAAGAAATTTATTTCCCTGAGTTATGGAGAATCTATGTATAAGTAAAAATCAGCGAAGTTCGTTATTTTGAATTCAATTTATCGTCTGCAACCTATTTGGGAAATAATTCTTTTTCGATTTAAAAATTGTCGTATTCTTCTTATATTTTCCCCCTCTTTTATAGAATTTGACATTTGTAAAATGTAATTTAAACATCATACAATGTGCAACAATGAAAACAACTTTTCTAGGTAGGAAAATAAAGATTTTTGATAAATAAAAAGAAATAGTACGTACACAATTTTTACATTTTAGGGAAATTTCTTAAACATTGTGTTTATTTTTTTTGATGCAAAAGTAATGCGTTAGTGGTTTGAAGAATTCTAAAAATCAGTAATTTTTATGTAGGGACTTCTGATAAGAGCATTTGTTTTTATGTCATGCATTCTTAAGATTTTATAACAATTGCAGTTTAAATAATATTTATAGATGGAACAGTTTGAAATTGAATTATTGCTTAAATTTCTCTTTCGTTTGATTTAACTTTTAAGAGATGAATTCTCTTTGTTTGTTACATTCAAAATTCTCTTCGAAATAAAGTTCTTTCTTCTTTCAGTTTTTTATTTTTATTTTTGCTGTATTTGAACAGTATGCACTTTTTATTTTTTGCATCGTAATTTTTTTAATCGTATTTGCAACTTGTCTTAATTGGAATAACGTAATCAATTTTTGAAAAATAGTATAACTATTATTTTGAAAAATTAATGAAATATTAGGCTAACTGCCGGCAAGATGGCATAATTGGTTTGTCGCTTGCCTTCTGCACCCAAGGTTGCGGGTTTGACCCCGGGCCAAGTCGGCGGATTTTCATGATGCAGAAAATCGATAGCGTCCATGTCGTATGATTATGCGGCAGTAAAAAATTCCTTGAGTACCAGTTTGGCTAGGGTGCTCTTGGTAAAATTAAATTCCTAAGTACAATTTCGCATCATCAGAGCTCAGGTCTCCGGGGAGGAAACCGGGCGTCAAAATTACTTGCGGTAATTTGTATCGCCTATATGGTGCCGCACTAATATCAGCTCCTGTGAATATAATAGGTCTGAAAAGGTAAAAAATATCAATCCGCAGCCCCATTAGAGAAATACACTGGTGTCCAAAAGTTAAGCATAAATCGTAAAATGCGAAAAACACGGAGTAAATATTCGTAAAATTATTCCAAATTTCTTGCGGATATTAATTGGATGAAGAAGAAACATTGGGTTTATGCAAAACTTTTCAGTCGACTACGTCCTGCGCGAAACACCGGCGCATGTCGGAACGCGGAGAAACCGATTCACGCAGCATAGACAGTTCAGACAAATTTCGTGCCACTGCTGTGCGAAGAAACGTTGTTAACCACCAAACAAGGTGAATGATGGCACAAAGACGCCAATTGGACATGTTTACGAAAGGAAGAATCGTTGGAATGCTGGAATCCTCACGATCACAAACCGAAGTGTCTCGAATTCTGAATGAGGGCCAGTCTGTGATCTCAAGACTGTGGCAGAGGTTTCAAAGAACGGGAGATGTTACCCGACAACCAGTATCAGGTCGACCAAGAGTCACAACCCCTCGCCAAGACCGATATCTGGTAATAAGTGTGCGACGTCAGAGGGGCAGTACTGCCAGAGCACTAGGTTTGGCGCTCACAGTTGCCACAGGAATACGAATTTCGAGACAAACTGTTTACAGGAGACTCAATCACGCTGGCTTGTATGCCAGAAGACCAGCAGTTTGCATAACCCTCACGTCTGCGCATAAACGCGCTCGCTTGAACTGGAGTTTGAAACATCAACATTGGAGTGTGGGAGAGTGGGCCAATGTGATGTTCAGTGACGAGTCCCGGTTTAGTCTGAGTAGTGATTCTCGGCGGGTAACGATATGGAGAGAACGTGGAACACGTTTTGAACCAAGAAACATAACGGAAAGACATCATTTTCCATCAAGGGGAGTAATGGTATGGACGGCCGCACAGACTTCCATTTCTTTGACACGGGGTCTGTGACTGCTCAAAGATACAGAGACGAAGTTCTTGAGCCTTATGTTCGCTTGTTTCGAGGTGCTGTCGGTCCTGACTTCATATTCATGGATGATAATGCGCCATGTCACCGAGTGGTGCTGATTGATGACTTCCTTGAAACGGAAAACATCCAGCGCATGTCGTGGCCTGCGAACTCCCCTGATTTAAATCTTATCGAGCATGTATGGGATATGCTCGGGAGACAAATTGCAGCCCTTTCTCACCCACCAAGCTCCGTTACAGAACTGAAGAGAGCTCTCCAAGAAGCTTGGAACCGTTTGAGCCACAACTCATTCATCATCTCATAGCAAGTATGGTAAATCGCTGTGCAGCGTGCCTGGCTGTCAGAGAGGTGACCACACGCCTTATTAAACTGCAACATCAGTATTTTATTTAATGTTTTCTTTCATTTTTTCTTTAAAGTGTGAATCCTTGCTATGCTCAGTTTTCTTTCAAACTGCTACTTTGGATAATAAAATTAATTATTATCATTCTTTTGATTTGCTTCCTTATTTTATAACCATTTTACACTCGCATATCACGTTTCCCGCCATTCTGATTTACAGTTCCTTCTTTATTCACATAATTATCAATTATACTTAACTTTTGGACACCAGTGTATATAAAAATATATTAGGCTAAATTCTCTTGGATAAAGCTAAATTCTTGAGATAGTTCCTCGTTTTTTTTTCTCCAAGCTACTACACGCCCTTTGTGGCGTAATTTTTTAGTAGTTTTTTGATTATTAAATTTCCAAAATAATAGTTATACTATGTCTTAAAATTAACTATATTATTCCAATAAGAACAAGCTGCAGATATTATTTAAAAAATTACAATTCTCCCAATATATTAATTTTTATAAGTAAAAAAAAAAAAAATTATAGAAAATTGTAAGAGTTTGAACTCTTTTAACACGAAAAAATATTTCAGTCCCTCTCAGTTTCGTGTTAAACGATTTTCATTGAAAATACATTGAATATTGAGATAGAAAATTAAAGAATTTGAAGTAAAAATTTCAAATAGGGGGCCACACTGGAAAAAAATTATCCGCAAAAATTTAATTCAAGCAAATAAATTAAATCTCTAAATTTACATCATAGTGTTTCTCATTTGATTCCTACAAATGTTTACTACTTTTTACTTCCTTTTAGATAAAACTACGAGTAATTTTAGCGCAGAATCATAGCTTCGTATTTTTAGCATTTGGGACTAACTGATTCAGAACATTTGACCCGAAAAATTCACCGTTGCCCTGTGTTGCATAAAATAATAGATTACGGAGTATTTCGCCGCTGAAATCACAGGTCATTACGTCTGATGTACAGTATTCTCAAGACGCATGAATAAAATTCTTTTTTTTTATGTTTATAGAATCAAGTAAGTTTCTTTTGATAAAAAAAGGAATTTTTTTAAACTGTAAAAAAGTAAAAGATTCTCAAAAGTACTTTTAGGATAAAAATAAATTAATACTTTCGGGTGGAAGTGCAGGAATTCTGTCCTAAATTGCTGCTAATATATATTATAATACAAAGAAGAGAGAGAGAGAGATAAATTGAAAAAACAAAGCATAAATAAAGAAACTTTTGTCTATCTTTCATAATTTTAGCCGCGAAACACTATCATTTATTTCTTCGCGGTATTATTTCAAGAAATATTGATGATTTCTTTATAATGACATATTAAAACAATAGTTAAGAAAGTATTCTCCAGCCCCCACGAGTGCAGAGGGCTGGAGAATATTTCCCTCCCCTCCATTTCCCTGTCTAAATTGTGGAGGTGGAGATAGGTGGTGTCGCCATTTATCGCTAAGTCCAACCTGTCTCACAGGCTCTGGCAACTTTCATTCCTTCCCTTCGGGAAAGTCACGACAACAACAAAACAATGGTAAAGAAATAGTAAAATTTTTTGATCAACCAAGCATAGTAAAATAATGGTTTAGTGGAATAACAAACTATTATATTTTAATAAAAAGAAGCACTGTAATGCAGTGGAATATACAGGAGGCATCCAAAAAGGAATCACCAAAAAGTATAAGAAATATCAAAGTTAAATTTACAAGACAGTTAACCCTCAGTGCAATGGTGAAATGATTGAAAAAAAAATGCCTTCTACGAGCTGAGAGAGACAACGAAATCAATATATAGTATTACGAAGGTGAGTCGGTAAATAAGTTTCCCTGTCGATTGTGGTCAGAGTTGTGTATGAAAGTCAAAACATAGAATGATACATTTAAGATAAGACATAATTGTATTTTTCCACATAAGTACCAAGTACATTGGACATTTGTCATACCGCTTGATGAGCTTCAAAAGCTCCCCAAGGAAAAATCCAGGGCTTTGCATACGGTAGAAGCGTTTAACGGCAATGGGACACCGATACACCATTGGGTAGAGGTCGGCAGTGATCAAGCAGATGGATTCGGAAAAAGTGGCCTGGACTTCTCAGATCTGGCATTCTGTTGTATGACAATGAGAGAACTTGGCAACGGCAATGCAAAACCATTTTGCAACTCTTGGTTGGGAGTGCCTGTACCATCCACCATACAGTTCTGATCTAGACATTAAGTGATTTTCATCTGTTTCCGGATTTGAAGAAGAATCTCGCAAGGAAGTTGGAAGCAATGCTGAAGTCAAACAAGCCGCTAAATGCTTTTTCCGTATGCAAAGCCCTGAGTTTTTCCTGCAGGACTTTTTGAAGTTCATCAAGCGGTATGACAAAT
>BMAO01001058.1:0-25574 GCA_019973975.1 Trichonephila clavata | reverse complement strand
TTAATGAGATGGTTAACCACATTTGAAGTTGCGATTTACGTCGGCTAGTGACTGTTGTGGCAATACGCAGAACAGAAGAAAGGTTCTCATCTGGTTATTCATTTCTTATTTTGATTTGTTTAAATTCATAGTGAGAAAGTTGAAGGCCAAAGAAAGTGGCCCATGCAGCTGCATTTTGCTTTTTAAGAAAACGGATAAGTTTTTATATAAAATTCTAATACCGAGTTTTCTTTGAATTATTTTGATAACATCGTACCATAAATCAATTACAACTGCATACTCTCATCCACTCAGATTTTATATCGACAGAAAATGGAGAAGAAAGATCACCTTTGTTTGGCACTTTTTAAATCTAAACCGATCATCAAATGCATTGCGCAAGATTTGAATTTGTTCTATACGTATCTCCATGTGTGGAAATTTTCATTTTTGGCAGTAGGAAAATGCAAAGTTTTCAGCTGGTTTTAAAGTAAACATACTTTGCTTGCGCTTTTACGTTATTTTTGAACAACAATTGAAAAGAATTGATTCTTTCCTTATAGCTTGTGTTTAAGTCATTCAAACGGCACTGTTGTCTGTGAGAAAACAACACACTGGTCACTGTTTTTGGGTCCCTTCTGGCTTACCTCAGTCACTTAGAAATGTAATACTTCATCAAATGTTCCACAAACGCTTAAAGACAATCACCACATCTACTGTGTAATAAAATACTGCAGAACATCAAAATCTTAAAAATTTTTAAATTGCCTATGTTGAGGGCATTACTACGTACGAATAAAGCATCGACTAGATACACACCGCATTAAGATTGCAAATCCACTTACCACACCTTCTGATAAATGCAATGAAGCTGCAACAGTTCTATGTTCATATGGTCAAGGCGTTCTTTAGCAGCGTAAATCATTCCAATTGTGCCAATCATTGATTTTGTTCACGGCGGTGTTGGTCAATTGTTCATGTTTACGGTGAAGCTGCATCGGCACAAATGTATCAAACTGGAAGTTAGTTCACTTCCAGTTGTTGCCCCTTCATGGAAACATTCCAAGAAATTCTTCCGTAACACAAAAGTTTTTATCAATTCACGAACAAACACAGCAGTTACACCGATTCGATCTGCAGATTCATCAACAGCTAAAAATATGTGCCAGATTTACTGATTTTCAATGTCCTCATTCAACTGTTGAATTCTTCTTTGAATAGTCATTCTATTTAAGCTTATTTCAACTTCCTTGACAAAGTTTTCTGATACTTAACAAACACTTTTATCAGAAATCACCATCTGTGGATGGTCGACCTTTAGCGATAATTTCAGCGACCTGCTCACGTCCACATATGAATCCAAGTTAACTGTACACTGGTGTCCAAAAGTTAAGCACAAATCAAATGCGAAAACATGAGCAAATTCAAATTATTCTGTTTGCGGATATTAAGTGAATCGATAGTTTATGCAAACCAGTTCACTACGTCCTGCGCGAAACATCGGCGGCGTCGGAACGCGGAGAAACTGATTCCACCGCAGCATAGTGTCGCCCAGACAAGTTTGTGCAATCGTTGTGCGAAGGAACGTTGTTGTTAACCATCAAACAGAATGGGGATAACAAAGACGCCACTGGACATGTTTACGAAAGCGAAGAATCGTTAATGCTGAATCTCACGATCACAAACCGAAGTGTTCTCGAATTCTGAATGTGACCAGTCAGTGATCAAGACTGTGGCAGAGAGGTTTCAAGAACGGAGATGCCATCTGACAACCAGCATCAGGTCGACCAAGAGAGGCAGTACTGCCAGAGTACTGCCTGGCGTCAGTCGCCACAGGAATATGAATCTCGAGACAAATTGTTGCCAGGAGACTCACCGCGTTGGCCTGTATGCCAGGAGCAATACGTAACTGAACCAGCGGTCAGGACTTTACAAATTTTAAGTACTAATCCCCCCAGCTCGAGTCGGTGGATTTTCATGATGCAGAAAATCGAAAGCGGTCATGTCGTATGATTATACGTCATGTAAAAGATCCCTAGAGTATCGTGTCTGTTTGGCTTGGGTGCTCTCGGAAAAATTAAATCCTAGTACAGGTTCACATCGTCAGAGCTCAGGTGCCTCCCTCTGTGCTGGAAACTGGGCGTAAAAATTACCTACGGCGATTGGTATCCGCCTATATGGCGCCGAAATAAAATGTGATACCAGCTCCTGGGGATGTACTAGGTCTGCAATAGTAAAATTACCAATCCGCAGCCCCATTGGATTTTTTAAAAAAAAATTTGTCAAAATTTAAATTGTGTTTTCTGTATAATTAACAAAACTTTTCCTCTGTTATTTAATTTCAAGTTTGCCACCTTTCTAGTAGAAATCTTTTTTTTTAGCTCAAGTATTTTAATCATTCCGAAAGTGTTTGTGTTTCATCCATTTATCAACTGTATAATGTGTACATGAGTAAAATAAGTAAAGTAATAATTGTGATATATTCGTATTGTCCTAAAACAGTGTTTTCACACTTATAACATACTAGCCGTTATCCACCCGCTTAGCTGGGTATTTCAGGACGTTTTATATATATATATACAAGGGGTGATCAAATGAAAAGATACGATACGACATAAAAATGAAACAGTTAAATATTTGCATATTCCGCCAAGGGAGAATGTAGCGAGACATCTCGGGATGCCATTGGAGACTCTGACTGGGATCGGATCATGCGCGGGTGCCCACATGCGCAGGAGAGTGCAAAGGCTCTTATAAAAAGCGGCGTCCAAATGATGTGAGCACAGAATTACTCGAGCACAGAAAAAGCATTAACTCCGATGTGTACTGTGAGACACTCCGACGCCTACGCAGGTCCATCAAGAACAAAAGACCGGGGCTGCTCACGGAGGGTATGGTTCTGCTCCATGATAACGCGCGTCCACACGTCTCCAGAGTCACACAAATGGAACTGGACAAGTTCCAATGGGAGACGTTGGACCATCCGTCCTACAGTCCGGACATGTCACCCTGCGATTTCCATGTGTTTGGTCCATTGAAGAAACACCTGAAAGGAAAGCGCTTCTACTCGGACGACGTACTCAAGGACACTGTGAAGGACTGGGTCTCGTCACAGCCACAGGAATTCTGGGAACAAGAAATCCTGCGGCTTGTTCATCAGTGGGATCGTTGTGCTCAGGCCTATGGTGTATATTTTGAATAAAGTCTATATTTGTACCCACCGTGTCGTTTCGTACCTTTTCATTTGATCACCCCTTGTATATATGTAAGTTATTAATATCTAAGTCCTAGCATTAAGATTTCGATTGTATTGAAAAATATTACTTATACCTGTAACTGTCACCTCTTAGTAAAAAAAAGGGGAGGGGGGCAGAACTCATCCAATGTGTATTTTCTAAAAATCTCTAAAATTGAAGTATAGAAAGATGTTTGCTCTTTCGTAACCCTATAAACATGTGGGTTCCCGCAGAACCAATTTTCGGTGGATCTCTACTCTGTAAAATGAACATGCAAGCCAAATTTCAAAAATCTAAATCTAACAGGAAAAAAAACGAAATTTTTACTATCAATACCCGCTGAATCCCATTGAGAGTCGTTTTCCAAAATAGCCATTCTTGGTAGTTCTCTACTCTACAAAAGAAATCTACCAAATTTCTAGACTGTACGTCTTTTTCTTTAAAAATAGGGATAATTATCTATAACACCCCTTGAGCCCCCGCAACGCCACTTGGGGTCGATTTTCACAAAACACATTATATAGGGGATCTTTAATCTATGAAAGGATTCTGATAATCATATTTCCATATTTCAAGACTGTACGTCCAGTACTTTAAAAATGGAAATAATTATTTATAACACGCCCCTTAAGCCCGCAACACCCCTTGGGGGTCAATTTTCCCAAAACCCATTTTGTAGCGGATATATTTACTTCATGAAAGAAACATGCTTACTAATTTTTAAATAGGTAGGTCAAGTAGTTTAAAAACGAAATTATTTATCTATTACGCCCCTTAATCCCCCGCAACGCCACTTGGGAGCTATTTTCGTAGGGGATCTTTACTCTATGAAAGGAATCTATTTATCAAATTTAAAGTCGGTGCGTCTAATAGTTTAAAAATGGAATTCATTATCTATACCGCCCCCCGCAACGCCACTTTGAGATCGATTTTCGCAAAACTCACTTTGTAACGGATCTCTACTCTATGAAAGGAACCTGCTTACCCAATTTCAAGTTTGTACGTCGGGTAGTTTAAAAAAAGGAAACAATTATTTATAACGCCCCTTGCGGTTCGAATTTCGCAAAATCCGTTCTTAGTGGATCGCTACTGCCTGAAAGGAACACGTCCACCAAACTTCAAATCTATTGGTTGAATTGTTCCGGAGATATCGTGATTAGTCCGTCAGTTAGTGAGTCGCTTTATATATATAGTTTTGGGATATTTGTTCGGGAGCACCTAGACCCCAATTCTGATTTAAAAATTTTTTTCAAAAACCTTCCCGGGGATATACCTAATAATTTTCCAAATTTTCACCGTGATTGGATGTATGGTTTTTGAATCTATCGAGTAGACAGACAGACACTCATTTTTATATAGATTTGCCATCGCGTAACACTTTGGCCCTCGATATGATCCTATTAAATTTTATGTCCCCACATCCTAAAAAGGTTGTGCACCTCAGCAAATACAGTCAAACCTCTATTTAACGAAGTCGCTAAATCCCGAAACAAAGTTCGTTATATGGAAGATTATCTTTCAATATACTTTATGAACCACATAAAACAAATTTTAAATTCATAAAAAAATTTTATTAAAAAAAATGATTATTCACACCTTTTTGTAAATTAATATATTCTACCCATAAAAAAAAGAAGAAGAAGAAAAAAGAAACTGCAAGGAAAACAAGAAAAAATAATGTCGAGGAATACACTGTATTTTCATTATTAAGAAAATAATTTTATTTTAAAATTAATGAATGAAGATTTTCAGCAACTAGAAATGAAGTTGTACCGGTACGACTGATCAACACCACAAATGGAGTTCAAGAACACTGGGACATAAGAGATCTCCACTGAGGGTGAAAGGGAATATGATGGATGTTTTTTTAGTGAAGTGAACAATGGGGGTTAAAGGTTGCATTTGGATAAAACGCCTAGAATTCTATTGCTCTCAATGAGTTAGGCTCCTAATAAAACCAGTTCAAGATTTATGGCCACCATAAAATGAGAGAATAACTTGAAATGTCCAGAAATACGTGAAAAATTAGGGAGAAAAAAAATGAATCTCAAGAGAACATGTTCTTCAAATAGAAAATGCACTCTATTATTGGGAGGTTATTTTATGAAGAAAATCGTGAAATGTTTTTAATTCCAGCAAAATGTTCGCAATATAGAGGTTCGACTGTACTCTCACACTCGATAGTGTAAAAAAAAATATGCAAACACATGGTAAGGAGACATTTGGACTATACTAATTAATGTTATTTTAATGAGTATATATAAACTACTAGCTTTCATGGCCCGGCGGTGCACGGGCTTATACCGAGGGTATAACTTAATCCCCATGTTAATTTCCTCCATTTTTTTCTGACGCCAACACTTTTGTGTGGTTTTGACGCGTACGATGTGAGTGCATGACCCGTGAGTGCGTGTCATGGCTTTGTCGCTTAACATTTTCCCTTCTCTTCACAAATTCAACACTACCAATATTATTTTTCGAAATTACTTTGATTTCTTTGTTTCTTTCCTCTCCGCTTAGCCCGGCGTTGCACGGACTTTTACCGAGTGAATAACTTCATCCCCATGGAAATTTCGTGTTTCCCTCAGGCCGATAGCTCTTATGTGCGCGATGTGAGTGATTTCTTTAACTATGTCATTAAAACTCCCTTTTTCGAAATTTGTTCTTGCGTTGGTGTGGTGTTCTAATTATTAGAGATGGGTGAAAGCGCAGGTGTCGTCCTCGTCACTTGACCATGGTTGAAAATTTCGAGGTCCATCGCCAATAACCCTCGAATAGGCGAACAGTGCGAATTAAAAAATCACTCACTCAGTTTTCAGTTCTTTCGTTGCAATTTTTTAGTCCCCGGAAACGAAAATGTAGCCTTTTTAAAGATAGTTGTATGTTGAAAAAAGACAGAAAAGTAGAAATTTTTCAAATTTCACTACTATTTTAAATATTGAAGTAAAATTGTGAGGATTTTTTGAAATATTCGACACACGGGAAAAATGTTTCATGCAATTATCTTTATAAAAGAAGAAATTATTAAATGATTGTTTTAAGTATTTTGAGTGTTTTATTAAAATTTGTTTCGAATGCATAACATACTGCCATGGAAATTCACCTTCCTTTATCAAAGTTCCTGGTATGTGTGTGATTCCTTTATATAAACGTCACTACAATTCCCTTTTTCGAAAAAAAAAAATATCTTCCAGATCTTACTAATGTCAAACATGTTTCAGTTCTCTTTCTACTGCATTGTGTTACAGTGGCTTATTTGAGTGTAGAACTATTTTCCCCCTGACTCTCCCCTCAGATATAAGATTTATCTTCAAGTTTCTATTCATGACATGTCGAAAACAATATTGCTTTAGTAAAAAAATAATAAATTTAAACAATAAAAGAAAACTATTTTGATGCTTGAGTAAAAAAAAAGTCATCATTTTTTAATAATAGATAATTTTTAGGAATCTAAAATAATAAAATAATTTTCAGGTTTTCATTAATCAATCAATCGCTACTTACAGTTAGCTTAAAAATGTCTCTAGAACGTACTGATTGGAAGGAAATCCAAACTCTCTTTAAATAACCGGATATTTATTTACAAAACCTATCTTCGCCCCATCTTAACGTATACATGCCCCATTTGGGGATCTGCCAGTAACACACAATTAAATGATATTCAAAGACTTCATAATAAACAGGTACATCCCAAGATCTGTTCTCCACGAAGAACTTTGTGTTGAACCCATCCACACCCTAATAGCGAATGTTTCCTCGACTTTCCATTCTGCAATCATGACAACCCAACGATTAGCTCTCAATCTAAATTCATGAACCAGCCTCACCTCATGTACCGTTTGCCTCATAGCGCAACGAAGATACTACCTGATTTCTAAGAATTCCACCCCCTCCCCCCCATGCTGTTAAACGTAACGAAAACCCCCTTTTTTCGGATTGAAGAACGAAACGCAAAAGCTGTTTTCCGTTTACGGAAACTATGTTCCACCTCCCCCACCACCTCCTGACCGCCGAAGCTAGTTTTAGCTTAGGCGAACCTATCATTCTCACTTTATTTACTTAGGTATACTGTGTAACTGAAGTAGAAGGTCTAGCTACCGCTAGGCTGGCACTGAGGACAAATATTTATTCCAGGCTCTAGAACGTATTTTTATCCAAAATAATAGGCGATATACCTTTTATTAACAAATAATTAATTTAATAAGGAAATAATAGAAATATTCATTTGATTTTAAAAAATATATTAATTTAAATCCACATTATCTGTAAATAATAATAAAAAAATTCTACAGATAGCTCTTGAAACGTTTGGATGTTTGATTAAACATTTGTAACTGCTAAGAAAAACACTATGTAAAAAACCTAGTTATAAGTACACATTCACTGAAAAAAATCATTCAAAAAGAAAATAATACTATCTGATAAAAACATTAAATTTTTTTAGTTTTTTCCCGGAAACGAAACTGTAGCATTTTTAAAAATAGTTGTATGCTGAAAAAAGAACAGAAAGTATAAATTTTTCAAATTACAAAATTTCACTACTATTTTAATTCTTGAAGTAAAATTGTGAGAATTTTATGAAATATTTGACACGGGGGGGGGGGGGAGTTTCATGCAATTACGCATTATTTTAAAGTAAACTATAAGTTTTATGAAAGAGAACAAAAATTTCGATACTGATAAATATTTTAAATGAATCTCAGAAATGCATTGAATGCATTTTAATTTAAAAAAATATATTAATTTAAATCCATTATCAATAAATACTAATAAAAAAAATTCTACAGATAGCTCTTGAAACATTTGGAGATGTTTAATTAAACATATATAAGTGTTAAAAATCCACTTTGGGGGGAAAACCTAGTTATATGCTAACATTCACTGAAAAAAACATTAAAAAAAAAAGAATACTATTTGATAAAAACATTTAATTTTTTTAATTTTAATTTTATAGTTTTTCATTCCACTCTGTGTTAAAATTATTTAAACACGTATCTGCGGAAAAAATTATATTATACAAAACTAACTTATTAATTATTTTTAATAAAATTGATTAAAAATGCTCATTTAGCAATTAATTGTGACATATAGTTTTCGGCATTTTACTTTTTTAATCACTGTTTCTAAATACCAATGAACTTTTTAAAAATCATTTTCTTTTAAATTCATCGATATTTATAAAATACAAAACTATAACTTATTAATATTTTTACATTAAAATTGATTAAAAATATTCATTTAGCAATTAATTGTGACATTCCGTTTGCTTAAATAATGGCAGCACTGAAAAATTACGTGGGAAAAATAAACAGAAATGAAAGCTTCTTGTTAGGAATTGTTGAAAAAGATAGAAATTACTTTGAATGATTAAAAATCAGAAAAAAACCTTTTTTAAGGCAAAAAAAAAAAAAAAAAAAAAATGAAAAGTACATTAAAATAACAGAGGATCATGTTAAAATAAGTATTTATCAGTAAAATTAATTTACGTGGGAAAAATAAGCAGAAACGAACAAAATGAAATTCGCTAGATTCGAACCCAGAAATAAGAAACAATTAAGATACTTCGCGAAAGCGGCGCGTTAGCCAATCACGCCACGCAGGTTAGTAACAGAACAGAAAATAGGCAATAATAATGAATGGTCGGTTCAAATTGAATTTAATTTTTAATTGAGGGGATCCGTAATTTTGAAGCAATTTTTTCAATCTTCGTATATGTTACGGATAATATTACTGTACACACGGAAAAAAGGTTTTGTGAGATTACCTTCATAAATGACGAAGTTATTCAATGTGAAGTAAAAATTAAGACTACTTTTTAAAAATTCTATAAAAAAAAAAGTTTTGGGAATTTTATTTTTTAAATGAATGGATCTAAAAGAGAAAGGCTTGAAGTTAATTAGTGTAGAATATCGATTTAATAACACGAAAAGTAATTCATACCCAACGATTTAGAAATAATTTTCATAAAAACGCATCAGTTTTAACACTATTTTAAAAAATTCGAAAAAAATAGAAAATATCGTTATTTTACAAAAAAAATTACACCGTGTCGTGGCGAAATAAATGATCTTTCCGATTCTGTAATTATTTTTTGTCTAATTTCGACACCGAAAATCGGATGACAATTTTAATATGGTGGAAAACGTAAGATTACCGCTCGGCCGAAACGGAAGGGAAGTTCCGCCAAGTAAGCAACCGGCAGGAGTAAAACAATTCGGCGTTTTAAGGTTTTTAATTAATATCTTTTTAACTAATTACAATATCGGAATATAAATAGGCAATACGGCTTCCCCGGAAAATTCCCGATCTTTTGGTACCTTCCGCGACTTTCTGCGTGGTGCTGTTCGTGAGAAGATAGACGCACATAGATACATACATAGATACGTTTGTTTACCTTCGAATTTTAATAGTGTAGATATATTAAAAATTTAATGACACAAATACATTTTTTTGTCTTTACTTATTAACTATAATAACATCTTGATCTATTTTAAATATTATTTTAAGATATATTAATTTAAAATAGTTCTAAGGGTTCTCTTAGTTGAAAAGTTTGAAGACCACTACTGTAGAGTATAGTGACATTTGAGAAAATTAATGGTAGCATGAGAGTTAGGAAACTAAATAATTGATTTATTTTTGTCACAGCTATTAATTACAGTATATATACGTATTTACATTGAAGTTATTCATAAGATTATTTCAGAATATGTTACTTGTGAGGGACGAGGCAACACAACCGTTCTCTTTTGGTGTTTTCAACAGACTCCTTAACCACTTCGATGGTCTTGGGATGGGTTTTTTTTTTCTTCTAGTGGATAGCCTAGTGGTTAGAGCATCGGTCTCCAGACCAGAAGGCCTGGGTTCGATGCCCGATGCCACCAAATATTCACCGAGTGCACACGGAGTACGTGCTCGTTAAATCAGTGGGTCCGAATGGTGTCTCCATCTATCGTGTTGTACCGAGCAAAATCGTGCTGTCACCTTAATGGGGCTCAAAGCTTAGGCTAACGACAGGCGTAAATTTTTAGCCCTTAGCCGCGATGAATTTCGTGGACCTTGATCTGATGTTACTGTCGATCAGGTGGCATAAGCAACACCCACACTGTTTTTTTCTTCTAAAACCTATAATTACACTCGGAGTTTCTGGGTCGCATGTGTGTCCAGCCGTTGGGTTTTCTCAGCCATAGGTGCTGGGATGATGTCAGAGATGACAAGACCCGCAATATTTAGGGGTGCATAAGAATGGTGTTGTACTATCCACAAGAAAGAAGCCGATTTTTCAGCTGTGTGACGCGAAAATGTAATAGGGTTTTGTGGCCACTGGGGGGGGGGGTAATGACAAAGATTTGTTGTGAGGAATTGGTTTTACAGATGAAGGGATATTTGGATATTAAAATGTAAATTGCTTTTGCAATAGAACCTGATGGTGGATACACAAAATTAACAATCTAGGACGAGATAGCAAAGGTATTGTTTCAGGGATACCTTTGGTCAAGAGCTACAAGTACACCGTTAACAAGTAGTGTAACTCAACTTAAAAGCCTGATTGCCAATCGAAGTAAAAATAATGAGCCGAATTTTAAGAAGCAGAGAAAGGGGGTTTTGTTGCTCTTTTAAAGTCAATTAAGCACAAACGAAGCAGAATCTTTCAGGATGATTTTTACACTTCTGCGGCAAAAAATAAAACAGTAATTCAATATTAATAACTACACTCGCGTACTATAATTCATTTTCCCTTTTATTGTTTACGGCTCTGAACTTCTTGTTACTGCTTCTGACAGTGCATTATCAAAGTTGACTGTTGCTCAAAATAAAGCCTTATCACTGGCGCGGCCATCTCAACCCCTATCGCCGTTATGCTACTGCAGACTGAAATTTCTGGTGCATCTGAAAGACACCAATACTCTGCTCTTTCTCTTAGTGAGCGATTATTGAGAAAGGAGCCTTTCTGGTCTAAATATATACCTTCCCCAATCAAGACTTAAAATTCAACATACTTTCTAATTCCAAAGACTTGGAAAGGTTTTTGGTATTTCCAATAATAGACTTCCCATCTTTAAACCGACTACCTTCCCGGTTTATTTGGAATATGCTTCTCCCTGTTCGTAAGCGTAATTCCCTCCTGGTTGAGTTAAGGTCTTCAGTTCTGGCTACTGTCCATGTAAGGTATCCAGATCAAGGCTGGTTTCATGTATTTTCCGATGGTTCTGCCACAGCTTTCTTTGATAGGGCTGGAGCTTTCTCCAACTCTTTTAATCTTAAAGAACCTCTTAATGCCAGGTCAGACAATTTTGATGGCGAGATTTTTGCCATATTTATGGCTTTTAGTGCTACTACTGGCCAAAATATTGTAAGATTCATAGATTCTCAAGTTGCAATTAAGACCATATCGGGCTACAATCTATTCCCATCAAAACTTGAGTTCGAAAGCAAAAAACTTAACTCATTTCCTAGCACTGGAATAGAGGTCGTCCTTTAAAGAACCCCATTCCATTGCAGCATTCATGGAAATGAACAAGTTGGCCTAAGAGGCTTCAATGCTGCATCCCCCTTGCCTTTCAAATGCCTCATCGAAACTCCAAGCGACTTCTCAGGGACCAATTTCGACAGATAAGCATATCCACCCTTACTGAACTGGCTGTTGGTAAATCTTGGTCTTATCTGCTCGATGGCCAAAGACATGGTCAACTTTCTGTCCTATCTAGGATGGAGGGAGTGACATGTGTTTCAGTCATCACTGGACATGATTACCTATAGGTCCATCTGTTTAAGATTGGCTTGGCTGGTTCACCGCTCTGCCCTCTCTAAATCTGTACCAATGACTGGGGAGCATCTATCTGAATGCCCGCTCTACTTCATGTCATCTCGCAAGATAACAGTGGAGTTCTCCCTCCTGCTAGCGTAACATCTGCTTTATATTGGTCCAAGATGTTGGCGGGCGTAATTTTTAAAAGGCCGTACGGGGGGGGGGGAAATGGTTTAGTAAAATTTAACGACTTGGAGACGAAGAATCGTGAGTGAATGATTGTTCATTAATGTCGCACTATAAAGTTAGCAAGGGCAATTGGCAGAGTGCCCAAAGGAATCGAGCTCATAAGAAAGGATTTAAAGCTGTAACCGGTCCCATGAAGAAGTAACCTCTCCTGCACCCCACCTTTATTGAACAAAATTTTTATCTTTTACACTTTTTTTTATTATAAAAGTACACAAAAAAGTGTAAGTTCCAGGGGTTTTGTAAATATGCAAGAACCAGTATAACAATACCAACATCAGTATACATAATTGACGATGGACCCCATAATTTTGAACCATAGTCAAGTGACGAGGACGACACTTAGCTGGCACTCCCCTCTCCGAACTTCTACAGCAGGGGTGGCCAACCCGCGGCACGCGTGCCACGGCGGAGTGGTAAAAGTGGCACGCGCGAAGACTTACTGAAAAATTTGAAGCAAATGATGTATAAATTTTATTTTAATACGAGTGTCAAAAAAAACCTACAAATTTATATCAAGATATGTTTGTGAATAAATATTTTCTTTCATGAACATAAAATGAAAATATCGCTCAAAACTAGCCCTAATACAACCTAAGTTTGTTTGTTTCTTCAAGCTAATCCTAATATAAATGACTTCGTAAAAAGGCCACAAGTTCAAAAGCCACAGCAATTTTTGACTTTTTAATAATTATTTAGAATTAAATCTTTTAAGTTTTTCTTTTTTATTTTATACCTACTTAACTGATTGAACCAAAAAAAGTTTATTGACAGTAAAATATAAATTTTCCCTTTTGTTGTTATATTATATTATTTAGTCATTTTGTCTTATTATATTATTTTAAAATCCCTACTACTTAGACTTGCATTAAAAATGGGTTATTTGCGTAAAAAACCCATAATAAGCTTATAAGTAATATTTTTTCACATTTTCATCTTTTTTTGTTGGAAATGGCACGCGTCATTTTTTTAAATCAGGAAGTGGCTCTCTTCCGCAAAAGGTTGGCCACCCCTGTTCTACAGCAACAAGAGAACTTTGAGCCTCGACAGATTCTTTGCAGATATAGCTCACTGAAATATGATAATGTCCCCCTCTTTTACTACAATGTTGAATCAAAACTCCATACATTCTATATGAAAAGTGACAAGTATTATCGACAGGTGTTAGGGTTCATGTATGCCACTATTTAAATTATAAGCTGGGTACTTTTGTAACGGCCAGTTGTACGAACAAATTACTGGACGCGGCTGAAAGGGCCATTCGCTCTATGTTAGCGATATTTGTTATATATTTTAAGTGGAATAAACTATTTTCATGTTGATCTCTTTTCAAATAGTTTATTCCACTTAAAATATATAACAAATATCGCTAAGGTAAAATAATTGAAACGCATCCAGGTAAGAGTAGTAACTCTGAAAACTGTTAAAGGTCTATTTAAAAGACCAATTAATAAACTTTGTAAACTTCCTCTACATCAAGAATAATTTCTTGATGGGGGGGGGGGAGTATGTTAGGATTCATGTATGCCACTAGATGGCGCTATTTAAATTATAAGCTGGGTACTTTTTGTAACGGCTAGTTAGTTGTACGAACAAATTACTGGACGCGGCTGAAAGGGCCATTCACTCTATGTTAGTGATATTTGTTATATATTTTAAGTGGAATAAACTATTTGAAAAGAGATCAACAGAAGGTTTTACAAATATATCAATTGATTATTTCTCTAGAAATTTTCACGTCTTTTCTAAAATGTATTTTAAATGAAAAGATGTGGAAGAATATTTTCAGTTCGTATGAATGTTTAACAAGTTGAAATGCCTGATTAGGAACACAAAGTCTGATTTTTGAGCTAGGATAAATGACAAAATAAAAAGCCAATAATAAAAAGTACATTATTTAAGGTAGTCATGCACAAATAAGAATCAACTAATTCACTGAATCTTGCATAACATATGGCACAAAATGGTAATAGCATCTTCAGTGTGGAACGCCAATAATCTTTTTAAGGTGGTGCTGGTTAGTAGAAATATTACTAGAAAATAAGTCTGCCTGGCCTAATTTAAAAATAGAAATATATATAAATTTAAAAAAACTGTAGAAGAAAAATTGTACTTTCATTCTTTTAAAAGAAAATTATTTACATATCCGATTAAAGGTATTAATTATTTCAGTAAAAAAAAAAAGCTCAACATTTTTGATGTTTCCATTTTTTATTAAAAATATTGCCATGTTTAATAACAATTGATCAAACATAAGCTTTCTATCACAAGTGCACGTAAAAAATATCGTTAGTACATATAAGTTATGCATAAATTTCATATATTTAGGATACGAGTTTTAAGAGGAAGTTTTTCCTGTTTATATAGTAATTTTTGCAGCAATACCTTAATGATTAATAATTCTTTGGGACTATTACCCACAATATTCATCCATCAAACTAGAATTCAAGATTACAATTCTGTACTACATTATTCAAACACTGAGAAAAAATACACCAAAAAATGTTTAATGTGATTTTTATTAAACATGAACAAATATGTATTTACATAGCAATGTAATCATTGCTGTCTGAAGTTATAAATTAAACACTGATACACAAAACACACAACATTGTTTTACTAAATAGACAAGAGAGTGACTTTGTTTCAATTAAAAAATTTCTAATTTCCTACTGGGAATGTGATCAGCCATCACTAAATATTCTATGGACAGTATTAGGGTTTTCACCGGTAAATCATTGGCTTTGATACAGAAAAATAAAACCTAACATCAAAATTCCATCTAAATTATTCACAGGATAATTAAATTCTAAAAGCAATTTACATTCAGCAGCCAGAATATTGTACAGGACGTCTCAAAAAATAATTTAAAATTCTGAAGTTCAGAAACAGAATCAACTAAACTGTATGCATGAACAGTATTCATTTACTCATATGGTGCAGCAATTCTAGTCTTTAGTAC
The DNA here is from genome assembly GCA_019973975.1 of Trichonephila clavata. Lineage (NCBI taxonomy): Eukaryota > Metazoa > Arthropoda > Arachnida > Araneae > Nephilidae > Trichonephila > Trichonephila clavata. Next base: position 10,402 of record BMAO01001058.1, on the reverse strand, counting down.
TTTGAGAGACAATGCTTTCGTAATCCATTTAAAACTATTATAAGAGCCCTTGGTACTTTTCAGTAAGCTAGATGCAGGCAATAAACTGTAAAATGTTGCTATCAGCTTCAGACAAAATAAAGCCAACTGCAACTATATTTCCTGTTCCCCATGCTATTTAATTGTTAAATAAAGTAGTGCTTATATAGAAGTAACATGACATGTTTTGCAATTTCAAGCCATGATCAAAGTGGGGTGATAACCATGAGCTGGCACTCCACTTTTTAAATTTAAATGCCACTCAAGCGTAAGAATTTTGAGCTCAGATAGATTTAGCATGCACCAGCACTGCTACATGGCAAGTCTTTAGTGGCATTAGGACCTGGACCTACGAATCTGCAGCAATAATGCTGTGCCACCAGCTGGCAACAGTGGACATTGGGTGGCCACAATTTTCAGCAGTAATTTTAGTAAAATTAATAACAATTAACAGTAAATAGATTTTATTTGTGAATATTTTATGAGGCATTGCCAAGTATACAAGACTTGCACCAAGCTAACCAAAAAATACTAAATCCTTTCTCAAGTTCTAATCTTATTTATAGCCATGCCTTTTTTTTATGACATTACTATTCCTGATGTTTTTCTTTTGTTGCTTGGTGTTCTCATAAAAATAATGCACTTAAAATTATAACTGGTTAGTAACAATCAAACCTTGGGTACACAAATCGGTGATCTTTAAGTTATTTGTATTAAAATTTTAGTTTTGATCTCTTTGTGCAAATGGCAGACCAATATAGTTGATTCTCTTACATGAACTTAGGGTAAATATATAACCCTTCACTATCTAGGCTTTCTCAGACCCAAATGTTAAAAAAAATTTAAAAGCAAATATGAATTTTGTATTTACAAATTTTTACTGAGTAGTTTATACAACAATAGAGAAAATGACATAACAGGCTGATAAAAACTTCACAGAACAACGATTAAAAGAATTCCGAAAAAATATTGATTTTAATATAATGTGATTAAATTTTAAATTCCTTCTTTATTCCTATTGTGGTCAGAGCTTTACATCATAAACATATCTATAACTAATATAACTTTTAAAAGAAAATGTAAAATTTATATTATAAACATGTTTTTTTATCAATATAAAAACTCAATATGCAGATAATTATTATTTTATTATTGCAAGGAAAACAATTTAAAAATCTTTTTTCCCCAGTAAAAACAAATGAACATTTTGCTATTTTTATTAAATATTTTCACATTTGTTAAATGTACTAAAAGCTAGCAACTATGGAATTATAATTTGTTTAAATGAAAAAAAATACATGTGTAGTTGTCTTAACACAATAATCTTTAATCATTTGAGAAAACTGTTTGACCAGTTAAATAGTGTGTGTGTGTAGTACTAGCTGACATCAAACTGATTACTGACATCAAATTTAGAGGACTATTAGCAATAGACCATGTAATTTTGAATCAGTCAAGTAACAAGGTCAACATCTCAGCATCTTACAATAAATGAGAAAACACAATGCATCATTTTATTTAAAACAAATTTCTATGGGTTTAATTGAAGATTTGTTTAATGAAGATAGTTAAGAACTATGGGTTTAATTGTAGATAGTGGAGGGTTAAGCTAATTCACAGAATATTCTACAGTACAAAATAACTTCCTTCATTATAACAAGGAAATTATTTGACTTTCAGTCTAGTTTTTGAGATTTCTTTCTAAAGAGATTGGATAGAAAAATTTCAGATTAACTACAAAATTATTTACACATTACATCCAAGTTACAAACACAGATTATTGCTTTTAACACAGAAAAGAATTGCATAGCACATATTTAAGATGATGTAACTATTTTGGTTACTTTATAAATAAAACATCTTAAAAATAGTTACATGATCTTTTGTTCTTGTATGAAGTTGAAACAGTTTCTGGCACTTAGTGTATTTTTTTCAATAAAGTCATATATAAGTATGCTTGGAAAAACACAAATATCAATATATTTTCTAAGAAATAAACAAATCCCATTGTTGCTTTTGAAAGAGAAAATGAATGAAATTTCAGTGACACTTTTCTTTTACATGTTTTGCAATTTAAAACACACAAAACCAAATCTATATCTATTCTTCAAATAAATATGTAGCACATTCAAAAATCTTGAACAACTATATTTTAAAATTAGTTCACTGGGATTGTTCATGTTGAAAATATTAGCAACTTATAGTTAAGTACTTTCAAAAAAGGATACTCATCTACTTAAAAAATATTCATATACTTATTTTTTAAGACCAAAATTTATACAAATTAAATATAGTTCATACAATATACACATATATATATATTTAAGAAATTGATACTTTTTTGAATAACAGAATAGTTTTATACATCATTAAAACCTTTGTTTTGAATGGCCTTCAAAACAATTACACTGCCAATATATAATAACAGAAAATAGACAATAACCTTACTAGGAAAATTTGTCATAAATTACAGAGAAATAGTGCTTAATAAATATATATGAACATGTGTGCGTTAAATAAAACAAGAAACTTCTAAACATTTCATAGTTCATTCAAAAATACACAAACACAAGGGGAAAAATACCTTTTTTTTTAAGTGTTTCAAAAGAAACAATTTTGTGCATTTTATTAATACATCCATTCTATTTACTACTAAATTGTTAAAAAATGAAAAATTGCATTGAAGTACATTTTATATCAATAAAATAAAAACCAAGAAAGATGAATACACAAATATTTATGCTAATTCTTATAAAGCAATCAAAATATAAAGAAATCATTTTTTTTTTTAAATATTAAAAACATTTTGATAATTTAAAAAATGAATATTCCACAGCTTATTACCAAGAATTTGATAAATCATCTGTTTGATAGAATCTAAGATGAATTTTTTTTAAAGCAGACTTTTTAATAGGAAGTGAACAATGATAATTAATTAGAGGAAAGCAGCATTGAAATAGATCTATTACTTAGCAATTAATGTTTTTCTTAAAATATAAAGATAAATTCTACATTTCTGATTAATAACCTATATATTAAAAAAAATTCAAGATGTATAAGCAGCAATTGTTGGTAGAACAGTAAATTTATATGAAATTGAAGCATTTTTTCCCATCTGAAAATGCGTTCAGTCCCCCCCCCCCCCCCGTTAGTTGAAGGCAGCTTTAAGACCCAAAATGTAAGAACAAGAACTTATTTAAGAAATCATTATCACAAGGAGTTTCTTTTTATAATACACAAATATAATATTGGAAAACTTCTTTAAACGACATTAAAATATTCCCTAATATGAAATATAAAAGGTTAATTTCCACTATTCATATAATGTCTGACTAGATTTCAGTGAGATTGTACAGAAATTACAAGTATGTGTGCATATATATATATTATTGCAAACAATTACATAAAGCATATTACTAATAAAATACAATACTATTAATTTCAGGTACAACAACAGACTTAAAGACTTTCTCAGCCCTTAAACTTACCCATTTTTCCCAGTTAAGAATTAAATATATATTCATTCTTCATAAATTAATAAATTTCACAATACAGAGAATTTTAAGAAATAAAATCAGTTCAATATAATTCACAATTTATTACTGTAATTTTGAGAATAAAAAAAGAAAAGTTTCATAAATAAACTTTATAAAAATTCACATATTTTAAGACAAGAGTTTAGTACAGTAAAAAAAAAGTCTTGAAAATTTACATTTCTTGTAGTAAATAGCCCACATTATGGAATATTTTGGCTTCAAAAATAAAATTTATTTCAATATCAAACTGCTATAACACATTTTTTTAAAGTGAATAAATATTCTCAAACAAAATGTTCTGCAACACAAGAAATGGAAAATAAAAATATTTCTTACGCATTGTTAAACAGAATTTTGTGGTTATTGTATTATTTTATTCATCTTTCAACAAGCCACTACAATATTTTATGAAATTTAAAAAGGTAAGAAATGGAACAAATCTACTTTTCCTTTGTATAAGCTTCCTCTTTAAATCAATCATGAAGTAGCGATCACCGGTACAACTAAAAGAGAGTGAAATGAAGCCATGTGCAGGAAATTGTAATTTGTTCCATAGAATCACTGACACTCACAGAATGTATCTAAATTTAGGTTTACAAATAATATCAATGGATTTAAGAGATAAGATACATAAGAAAAATAAACCACATTTTACACCAAAAACTTCCAGGCATTTTAAAACTTAACTACCTATGAACAGCTATCAACAAAATCTTACATTTTTGAAAATATTCCAATTTTTCATCAATAATACATATTTTTTACATTATATACAAATTTAATTTATCTTCAAATAAAACTTTTAAAAATGTTAGTATTTAAAAAAGTTAAAAATGAAATTCTTAGCATTCAGATCTAATGTTGATGTATGCCCAAACAGAATATCATATTTTCTAACATTTTAAATCTTCTTTATTTCCCTTGTAAAAATGAATAGGATATCACTGTAACAAAATTTTCTAACACAATCAAGAGGGATGTAATATTAAAATATGATGCAAAAAGCAAATTAAAAAATATATTAAATAATCCTCCCCTTTAACCAGGAAAATTAACTGAATTAAAAAATACTCTTAATAAGTATTTTAAGCAATGGTTTTGAAATTTTTTTTATATCTTTTAACGTAGCACTTGAGATATTTTCCTTCCTTCTATATTTCCTTCTAATTAAAAGTTACATGATTCGCTCCCCAGTGCCATCGTTTTTTAAATAGGAAAGCGCATGCGATGTATCGGGGGGGGGGGGATGAAAAACACAAATAAGCTAACTTTACTCTGAAATAAGTAAATCCTTCACGAACACTGTCAAAATCATTTTATCGCATTCCAAGCAGTGCAAAGAATCTTTTTTCAGAAGGACGGATTTTTATACCCAGGCCACATAATACATGGGTTGAGGGTGACGGATATATACTACGCTGGCGGCACTTACGGGATTTTGAATTTTAAATCCCCCAATCCTGAAAATAAATTTGCTCTTCTGGAGAGATAAATAAAATAGCACGTCAACTATCCTTTATAAGCATTATAAAATGATATACTTACCAGGCAAGAACACTAAAGGAGTATAACTAAGGCTTCAAACTGGAACTGAACAAAAAAAAATATCGGTTTATTTTGGTTCGATATATCTTCAGCTGGTTTGCTACTGTAACCCACTTATCGATATTTTATACTTTAACATCAACCATATAATTATCATTACATGTACATTGCTTCTCAATTTCCTGTTTTGATGTTCATTAGTACTTTTCTGTTTCAGTCTCACTCGAAACTACTTGTAAAAGAAAGATTTATTCAACTGAATGAACTAGATGAATTTAAGATAAGAATATACATAAAATTATGCATTCAGAACTGAACTGAAAACAGTTATTTTTGCCAGAACAAAAAAAGTATGGTTCAAAGCCGGAGTATAACTGGCTTTAAATTTAATATGGAATTAAACTTTTGTTTTCATTACAAAGAGCAACTTTTATGAGATCAGCAGAATCCGCAACCCTCCCGCCCCCATCCTGTCAAATTTAAAGAGAGGTTTAGTTCTGAATTTAAGATGGTCGATCCATGAAGATAATTTTACATAATCAACAAATAGCAATCAGGTTATTTCATCATCAAAAAATTTTAGAATTACTTCCCACCTTAAAAAAAAACATTTAAGTGAAAATGCTAACTTATACAGTGCTTCTTGTATTGTAAGATTTGTACTTTCTGTATAAGAATATCAACTAGCACCTTTAACATCCTTTTTGTACATTAATTTATCTAAATTTACAAAAACATTTAAATAGTTTCTTCTTATTAATGTCTGTTCCCATAATATGAAAATTATCGTGCATATATTCCCCTCCAGATTTTCTTCCTTATTGTGTGCCTACTCCATTTCCAAATTTTTTGCATCTTGAATTTCTTGATATACTCTGTTACAAGAAATATTAAAGCTATTTCTTTCACTGCTATCAGCCCTAACTTTTTCAAAACATTTCAAGTATTCAAGAATAGTCATGATGATTGCATATATATTTATTAGTTTCAAAATCCTGGATATTAAAAGGCGAGAATGTTAATCACTTTAAGAATAAAATTAATCTTTAATAAGACAATCTGCATAAATTATAAGATAATGCATTATAAAAATTAACAATTTAACACACAAACAAAAAAATTCCAATTAATTTATTTAATGGTAATTCCATTTATGTCAACCTTAATGTAAGCCACTTCCCCATACTTTAAAATTCAACCAAGATAAGCAGTTAAAATACTTCACTATATATTCATAAAATAAGAGCTTTCCTGAAATATTTTTTCTCTTCTTACTATACTATTTTATCCAATCACAATAGTTCTCTATCATTTTTGCCTCAATATAATTCACAATTATATGTTATGTATAAAGCAAAAATGTATTTTTAAACAGGCTTGAAAAAAAAATTAGAAGGAGAAGTTCAAAGCTACATATTTCATGAGGTATCAAAATTTTAAAACAAATTTTAGTCTACATTAGACTGCGCAAATAATACTTTAAACAAACTTCAGCAAAATTGAAGGAGCACTTTTAATGAAAGACCTAGAAAGCAGTCTTAAATAAAGACAGCAGACCTTTTTAATACGATTCTGATTACATATTTTACTAATACATTTTTATTCTTAACCTCTTGACATACAATACAGTCTGAATGACATTTCTCATTTCATGCGATTTTGTAGACTTCGTCAACTCTGATACACTAAAAACTGTCTCTGGTGGATGCCAAAAACCTTGTGTAAATTCAATTTTGTTTCAAATGCTGAAGGTTCTTTTCCCCTTCTAATGGTACTGGAATCACACATTCCCCCAAAATAAGCATCATAATTTTTTTTATTGCTATGTCAAGAGGTTAATTAATATACACACATTTTTTAATTTTTCACATATTTAAATGTTTATAGATGTATACTAAAAATGCAAAATGAATACAAATTTCAGATACATAAGTACCACAACTTTTTTACATTAATTTTCCTACAGAGAATTGCCCCAAATGAAAGACCAATAATTCTACAAACTTCGGCTACTTACATGTTAGCCATTGACCATTTTTACCAAATCAACACATGTTTACTTAAAAACTGACACTTGAATTACAATTGTTAAATACTTTGTCTCATTGTTGTTGTTAAAATAATGGAATTGAAGCAATGAAGTGTTATTTAAATAGAATTATTTAAGTAAACAAATCTTTGGCATGAATTCTTTAAAATTTTGCAATTTATTGGTTGACAGGCTAATATGCTAGCACCAAATTTATATTTGAAGATTGTAAATTCTATTGGTCCCCCCCCCCCCATGAAGGTAAGTTATTTTCTTTCAGAATGAATTTAATTTTACTACAGTAAGAATTAATCACACCAATAAATGTATTTTATTTGAAAAATACTCATATAGTTAAAATGTACTTCAAAGATACACATTAGACAGCTTACATTAATTTTAGATTTTTGTACAAATGTAAAGTTTTATTTAGAAATCCTGTAAAAAAGAAATAATGACTATCACATAAGATGAGATCTTTTCATATACATAAAAAAGAATTACATACATAACCTCTCATGACCTTTAAAAAGCGGACGTTTTCTTGGGAACTGGAGCACAGTAATTATTTTCCGAGATCATTCATGGATGCAGAGTATTTTTCTAAAGCTTTGATTTTTTTCCTTCGGCCATCTTTAGAACCATCAGTATCAGAGCTTACATCCGAATCAGAATCACCATCAAAAGCTGCTGATAACACTGAAGCTTTACTGGTGCTAAGATGCGAATCCAAGAGTGATGCTGCTGCTAAGTAGTTTCCGGTAGTTTTTGCTTTTTCCAGAGCCTTAACTTAAATAGAAAAAAATTTAAATGCATTATTTTTTATATATGATTTTTAAAAATTGCAAATTTTGATCTGAAATTGAATTGGACCTTATAATTTGGGGAATCAATAACATTAAGGCTTAGATTCTTAGTTTTAGCATATAAAAATTTCCTTTAAACCATTTTAGATTATACATATACAAAAATTTAAAATTATCACTTTCACAAATGTTTTTCACCCAGATAAACTTATACAATGGAATAGATGGGTTCCCTTCTTAAAATGCATTTAAAAATTACAACAAACAATTAAGATTTGTAGAAGGAATTTATACTAAGGAAATTGAGAATTTTTGAAAGATGCAATTTTGAACAATTGCATCTTTGTATATGCAAAATGACATAACTCCTTTTACACTCATGTCCATAAATTAAGGATAATGCCAAGTGCAACAAACAAAAGGCTCAGAAACAAAACAAACACAACTTATTCATGCAGCCCATTTATTAAAAAAAAAGATAGAAACAAAAAAGATGGTGTGTATATATACTATAATAAAAACTGCGATTTTTGCACCCTGGAGCAATTATAAAAAAATACAATCTTTACAAAAAATTAATTTTTAGTGTTATTCCTGGTCAAAATATTCTTATCTTCACAGATTCTCAAGTCACAATCAAAACCATTTCTGACTATAATCTATACCCATCATAACTTGAATCCATATATAAACAGCTCATAGACTCCTTTCTTGGTCCTGAAAGAGAGGTTGTCCTTCAATGGATCCTTTTCCATTGCTGCATTCATGGAAATGAAAAAGCTGACAAGTTGACCAAAGAGGCTACGACACTGCATCCACCTTGTCAACTCATTTCTCTTAGATATGCCATGTGACTGCTCAGGGATAAAAAGTGACAAAAGAATATCCACTCTTTAGTTGGCTGATGGCAAATCTTGGGCTTGCCTATTCAATGTCTAGAGACATGCTCTACTTTCTGTCCTCCCTAGGGTGGAGGGAGTGGTGCGTTTTAGAGTGATCACTGGACATGATTACTTGCAGGCCTTTGTTTAAAATTGGCCTGGCTGATCCTCCACTTTGCCATCTGTAATTCTGTGCAAATGACTGAGGAGCATCTTTTTGGTTGTTCTTCCCTTCATGTTTGCTCTCATAACTATGGAGTTCTCCCCGGTTTTGTGCTGGACTGCGAGATGCCTTATGTCTGAATTTAAAAAAAAAATTATTATACGGTTGGTATGATGGTTAATACATGTTGTACGTCTCTTTTGCAATGAAATAGTCTATACTAAACCTAGATATACTGAGCATTAAGCAATCGAGCTGAACTTGGGAAGATTATTTCACTCAGCAAGCAATGCTCTTCGAAGTTCTGGTACACATGTAGGAGGTGGTTGACTGACCAACTCATCGGCCAAGTAGGTTCCACACATGCTCTATCAGATTCAAATCAGGTGAAAATTCTTACCATTCTACACAGGTTGTTTCCTCAGTTTGAAGGCATTAATTTACGATGTTTTCTCAGGGAGAATGGGCGTTACCATCCATAAACACAAATCCTGCATTCATGGCACCCCAAAACAAATGCACATTTCTAAAATTTTGTCTGTAATGGTTCCGATTTGAACAAGCAGATTTGTTCTGGAGCCCAGTATAATTTATCCTCCAAACGGCACCATTGTAATGCTGCTGTTCAAAGATGTAGTTTTGATGGCATTCTCCATATGAAAGTCCAACGTAAATCAGACTGCAAGCTAAGTCAGGACTGATTGGAAAACATCACAAAGGCCCACTGTGCCATGTCCACATTCTTTACTTCAGACTAACCGCTGGTGACAGTTAGTTGTCATGAGCAGCACACATCTGACAGGCCTGTGAGCATATAGACCTAAATACTCCAAACACCTGTACGTGGTTTGCCTTGAAACTGTCATACCTGTGTCTGCAGACAATTGATGAGACAGGTTGGACATTATGCTCTGCCTGCTTCTTTAGCAGTTACTGCCAAATAGCAGTCTTCATTTGGCATTTTAACTCAGGGGACAACCTGTACTGTAACGTCTACTGACATTTCGATAAGCTTGGAATGATTGACAAAGCCTTGAGAAGACACTTTGGACAATTTCAAGCACAAAAATTAAAGAACTTTTACCAGGGGTCAGCAACATGTGGCATGCGGTATAATTCTCAGTGGCACACTGAGCTACTTTACAAATTTGTCAATTTTTGAGTAGATGGAAGTTGTAATGGACCTTATTTGACAGAATCTTTAGAATATTGGACATTTAAGAAATTATGAAAAATTCTGAAGGATAACTCTAAAGATAAATTTACAGCTATTTTATAAATGATTGAATGTCATGCTGGAGAGATTTGTTTGGAGAGAAAATTGAATGTACTCTGTTTTCCACTTTTGGTTCTACATACCTATGTAAAAATCTTCCCTCAAATGAAAAACATTGAATCCACAAAGAAATTGTTTAACATTTAAA
>BMAO01001057.1:0-21299 GCA_019973975.1 Trichonephila clavata | reverse complement strand
TAATTGTTCATTCACGATTATAGACGCAACTTCAATGAAATATTATTATGAAATAAAATTGTATCAATTTTTATGCTTTTAATTAAATGTAAGTAAATTTTGTTTCACAGAGTTTAAAATATTTTATTTATTTGAAAACAGACCAAAAATATACTTCTGTTTATTTAATTTGCATAACTTTCTACCATTTTTAAAAGAAAGTGAAATAAAGATATAATTATGACACAAAAATAATTAAATTCGATGATAAGAAAGTTAATTAACCTAAAAATATTCTTGTGAAACACGCGTGAGGGATTTTTTTAACTTTTATTCCACGAAATAGTTTTTAAACCAAGAAGATGATCATCATATATCTCTAAAAGTGTTCCGTTGCATGACAGGGAAAATAGCTTTATTGGAAAGTTAACCGATAAAAACAAAGTAATTAAAAACACTCTAACGTAGAAAACATTTATAACAGGGATATCCTTCTTTTTAAATAGCTGTGGAAGCTTGCCAAGGTTTTCTGAAATTAATGAATACGGTTTGGAAAAGTATATATGTCTGTCAATAGTTCTAGTTTGGGAAAACTGTAAAACCTTGTTATGATGGTAAAAATAATTTAGTCTCTTTTTGTTTAGCATGTTTATTTTTGAATCGAAATGAGATAAATATGTTAATTTTATTATTAATGAAGGATATATAGCTTTTTTTGAAATAGTTAAATGTATATTATTTTATGCAAATCTACTTCAATATGCATTCGTCTTTTTTTACCATCATCAATACCTAGTTGCAAGAAATTAGGAACCATGGTTCTGAAAATGCTTTTAAATGCATACATATTTTGATATTTGGTATCACCTAAATTATAGAACAAACGTATAAAACTGTTTTAAAAACATTTACAATGAAAAATTACTTAAATTTAATTTTTTTGGGCAAAAAATGAAGAAAAAATGACGAATTTTCAAAACATTCTGATTTTATGGAAAATGCTTCTATAATACTAATACCTTACCTACCTATAGAGACGACGTGTATATAGAGCCTGAACTATGGTTTTTGAAAAATTCACATTTGTTTCAGATTTGCGATTAATTGAAGTAATAACCAATGTTTTTATATTAAAATTTCTCTATTATGATGTATTAAAATTGGAATAAATCCACTTCTAAAAATTAAACAGGCGTACAATCTAACCCGGCCAGTATCCGGTGTAATGGTAAACGAGGTTGACTGCTGTAACGTAGGACCTGGGTTTGAATCCCGGAGAAGGCACGGATTTTGTAAATGTATAGTGCCTTCGCGTGGCATGTGGTACTCTAATTAGCTGTCGAGCCGCAAGTCTTCCAGTCAGTTGGGAAAGGGAAAGTGGTTAGAGGTTCCTGACAGCCCCCAAGTGTTCTCTCAAAATTGGGGTGAAAAGGCTAAAACGTACATCACTTGCATAGTTCTCAAGGCTACGGTGAATGACAGGCGTACAAACTAGCCATTATGTCATGATAAAATTCATGGGCCTCGATCTGGCACCAGCAGATCAAGTGGCATTAGTAACAATAATAACAACAAAAATTTTAAAAAAATCCTAGTTCAAGTTCTGTATAGAAATCTTAGCTATATATTGGACGGTTATTATTATTATTATAGAAGCATTTTCCATAAAGAAGAATGTTTGAAAAAATGTCCTGCTTTCCAAAAAATTGCATTTAAATATTTTTTATTGTAATAATATTCTTAAAACAATTATTCATAGTAATATTAAGTGTTGATTTAATAGAATATATATCGGATAACTTTAAGCGAAATTTTTAAGCAATTGTATTTACAATAATAATAATTAAAATATTGGAGGCATTTTTGTTAATTGATTTAAAAACATTCGAAAAGGCACATTTAATGCACATGCGAACAAGAATGAATTGTTCTAAATAGTTCTTAAAGGGTGCTGCAATATAAACTTCTTTGAAAAGAAACAGTTTTTATGTGCTTTTGTAAATTATCGCAAATTTCCATAAAATGCATTAAAATAGCTAAATGAACTTCAATACAAGTCTTATAAAGCTATTCCTAAATTTAAAAATAATTATTAAAATTGAAATTATACTTGAACAAGTCGCAGTAATAAAATTAAACGATTTAATCGTATTTCAGCTTTGTTTAAAATAAATTATTTGAATGTTTTAAAAATTATTTCTCTCTTCATATAAAAAAGTTTTTCATGCTGCTGCATTAAACATATTTATACATAAGTATAGTTAGTAAAAATGAGTTGTAAAAGTAGAATTTAATAGGAGAAGGTGACAAGAATGATTTGCCTAGGTCTTTCTCTAAAAACTTCTTTACGTCATAGATTGTGATGTTATCAATTCTCCAGTAACTTCCAGAAGCATTCCTATGGTCACCAAATCACCATATTTTGGTTACCGGAAAAGATTCCAACTTGGCTGTATCGCCAATATTTCGCCAAATTTCCATTGAAACGCCATTAGAAAAGGAATGGATGGCGTTGCTTGCAAATATTACAATTTTTTAATATAAAATAAATACAAGAGAAAACAACGTATTAAACATCCAGATATAAATTATTTACACAATTATAAGACGAAACAATAAATACACAAAAAAGATAAAACATTAATTATACAAAATATGCTTCTATATAAAAAAGTTTATACATAAGGTATATATATATATATATATATACATTAGGTATAGTTACTAAAAATGGATTGTAAAAATTTGAATTTAACTGAAGAGGAGCACCAAGAACAAATTTTACGAAGAAAAAGAACAAACGAAGAAAGTATATGAAAGACAAAATTTTTAAAGAAATTAGTTGAAAACTTACATTGTGAACAATTAGAAAAATTTCGAGCCAGCCGGAGAATTGAAAATTCTAAGCCTAAATGGTTTTGCAATTTGAGAAATACGTTTGAACAGTTGTATAATTTGTACAATGGAGAATGATCTGCTGTTAGGCGTACTGGGAGCCTAACTTTTGTAATCCTAGCCTAATTTTGTGTGTGTGTGTGTGTAATCTGTATTCTCGAATATTATCAAATCTATTGTAATCCTTTTAATAATAAATGTATTAAATAGATAGCTTAAAAAATTTATATCTGTATTCTTGAAATGTTTTAGAAAAAAATAATTTATTTTATTTTTATGAATATTACAATTTGTACAGAGAAAATAATTTAAAAAACATTAGGGAAAAACAATTTTTATTCAAAATAGGATTACCTCAAACGATTAATATTTGTTCATTTATTTTATTATGAAACAAAGTTTAAGATGGATTTAATAGAATATTTTCAATTTAAATTATCTTGAAAATTGTAAATTACATTGTTATTTTGTTTTTTAAATTTTATCAATTATAATTAATTACAAAAAATTTATTAAAATTAATGTTGTTTCCTTTGCAATTTTTTATTTGATTACACGTGTTTATTCCATAAAGAATACCGTTTGATTTCAATAAAAACACTAATTAAATTTTATGTGATGTCAAAATACTTCATAATTTTATGAATTTAAGAATAAATTGACTGTTCCTTACATGTAAAACCAATTTTAGTGATTGTGATTATCAAAGTTTTTTTTTAAAAAAAAATAAATGATTCATTCTACGAAATTTCTTTATGTCGAATGAATACTACTAAATAAATCCTACAATGTGATATAATCTATTTTCAAACGATTTCCAAAATATTTAAATCTATTTAAACATGAAAAAAATGTTATCCGAATACAAATTGAATTAATTTTAAAGAATCGGAAACTGATCAGTTCACAAGAATTATATGAAAGAATTTCTCCATCCTCTGTTATGTGATATTTTATTCATTTTCTACTTCCTGAGTACAATTTGCGAGCTGAAAAGACCCGAAATAGCGATTGGAAAACATTGTTGCTTGAGATCACCATCTTATTTGTGATTCCGAAAGTAGAAGAAAAAAATTAAAAAAATAAAATAGAATAAAAGAACACAAAATAGAACAGACGAACTTCAGACTGCATGTAGCGCCCTCTCACATTGCCTGTTGAAACATGCATGAGATCCATTTGCTTAAATGATGAGTGTCAGTTCCAAGCTGAAAGAAAAAGAAACTCTTCTTTTCCTTCTTTTTTCATGGCAGCTCTACATATTGACATAGCGTTAGAGCTGCTCTGTTGAAGATGGTACCTCCACCTTTTTTGTAGTTTTTCCTTTATTTTTTCTTTCTTAGGAATGGAAATAATTTGAACCGAATAAGGTTTCATAGTCTTTTCTAAAGGTATGGTGTTACCTTCAGGGATATCAGTTGCGGAACGTTTGATTGTGCTTTTCTTCTTTTTTATATGCTTTGTATTGATATTAAAATTAATGGTAGTTTGTAATTTTGTGTATTTCTTTTTTAAATGGTAAATTTTTAGGCACGTTTTGGAGTAGAGCAGTGTTTCTCAAACTCTGGGTCGCGCCCCCCTTGAGGGGCGTGATATTCCTACATGGGGGGCGCGAGTATATAGAAAGATTGAAAATAAAAATTTCTTTTTAAAGATTTATTAATTTACTGAAATGAAGCAAAATAAAATACATTCTAAACTATGAAAAGTAACACAATATGTATCATATTACTAAAAGGTAACAAATATTTATCATATTACTAAAAAGCAACTTAAATATTTATTACTTTAAAGCAACAAGCCAAAATTTACTGCTTGTATTGATAATTTGTACCGTTAATAAAAAAAAGTCGTAATGTAGTTTTAGCATAAAACTGCATTATATTGCTTTCAATACACTGTCATAGTATAAGGGGGGGGCGATGAAAATTATGTTTGAAAATTGGGTCGCAAACATTGAAAGTTTGAGAAGCACTGAGGAAGACTGAATCTAAATTAAGCATCAGATGAGGCTGCGTTAGACTGAATTGGTTTTACTTTGCTCCATTTGGAAATTGTGCTCGTGTCGGCAACGCTTGCTTAGTTTTGAATTGAAAACTTTTCAGGCTAGTGTTTTTTTTTTTTTCAAACAAAAATTTCATGCACACTTTTTTTCCATGAAGTTTTATTATTTTTTATTTACATATTACTGTCATGCAGCCCACGTCCACTCAACTCGAGCGAGTGAACGATAGAAGAGGAGTGCAAACGAAAATAATTAGGGAAAAAATTCTTACGAATATATCGAAGAAATGAAACATGGGAACTCCTTTTTGATTCGGTACAAAGAGTACTTAAGCTCAAAAATGTGTCAAAAGAACGAAAATCCGAATTTTCAATAAATTACCGAGAAAGTCGCCAAAGTTTTGGTCCATGCTATTGATGACTACTAAGAGGTTATGGGAAATAAAAGTCTTAGTTGTGAAAAAGTATGAGCCCTCTCCGTTTGTTTCCTTAGAGAATTCTAAGAAAAGTAAACGGCTCTGAAGACATACATTTTCCTTGCCTTACATTGTGCTTGGCGAAATATACGTTACATAAACGATACATGCGCATTATCGCAACAGTATTAGTGACATTATTTCAAAGAAAGCAAATGGTCGCCAATTCAGCGCGTACGACACATGGAAATCAGGATTATCGTGAACATATTCAATTTTGCGATAGTACGCAAGTACCATATAAATATATACATTATGTAAATATAATCTACATAAGTAATATTTACTTATAAATATATTATATATATATATATATATATATGGTTGTTTTATTATATATTTATTATATGCATCATATAAAGATACTTTTTAACATAAATATTAACAGCATACAATATAACTACTTGTTCAACAAAAAATATAAAAAAATTAAATTGCACATATATTACGTATTATGAAACATATTTATTAAAATAAATACATAACATATAAAATACAAGTATTTCCCTTCAAAAAAGTTAAATTAAAAGACGAATAAAAATTTCAATACGATCCTTGCGCTTGCGCCGTTCTACTTTTAAATCAATATGGAATTGTATATCTTACGATTGAACTCAAAAGTCATATTAAGAGCAAGGGGCTATATATATAATTGGATCCTCCCATTACTATAACATTATTGCAATTTCTCTAATAATACTCCTATTTATATATTATTACTATTTTTAATTAAGTTTATATCTTCGCGAAAATTGTGTGTGATAGTAGACTTTGTATGTTATGGCATCGAAGTTTCGAAAAATAGGTATTAATTAAGGGACATAGTACGATTTCGGCAAAAAATTTTAATGAAAGGATTTTAAAAATTTTTTGGTTGCCTCCTATGTGTGTATACTATGTAAAACAGATTTTGTGCTCAAAATTTCATAAAAAGCTAGGCATTTAATTTTTTATGGAAAAAACTTCAAATTTGTGAAGTGATTTTAAAATGCTACTCCTCCTACAAAAATTTACGTACACGCATCGAATTTTGTTTACAAGTACCTTAAACTATGTATAACAAAAGTTGATATGGGTTTTGCGATAAAATGATTAGTATTTGTACAATAGATCTTTTTATGAATGCGTATGAAAAATTCCTTAAAAAATGTGCAAATTCTGAGTTCAATCATTTTTTTAAAAATAAATATTGCTTTGATTCAAAAATGCATTCCAACTTTTGTTGCATGTACTATTAGTAATAGGTAAAAAAATTCAAAGCATTAGGCTTAATAGAAAAAAAGCCTTAGCATTTTAAATGAAGTTAATCTAAATATTTTATCTTTCCGAGATAAGTAAGTTTAAAGATTTGATTTGCTATAGGGATGTGAATAAAAAAGAACGCAGAAACTATCATAATTCTGTATTTTTTTTTAGTTTAGAGCTTTCAAATTTTGTCAGGTTATAGAAAAATACATGCAGAGTAATTTAAACTAAAAATATTAAATTTGATTCTTTGGCCAATTTTTGTCAATTGAATCGTATTGTGTCGTACCTTAATGTTTGTGTAACAACCCACTTATATTTTATTCGGAGGGAATTTATTTAATTCATAAGGGATTTGGAGCTCTCTAAGACTTCGCATGATGGTAAATTTTTAGTTTACCAACCTAATGGTAAATAACCTGAATTTGTCTCCAAAAAATCTTCCACGTTTTAACGCAAGAGGATGCAATATTGCCTCATCCGCGTATTGTGGCCAATAACTTTACTAAAAATCATGTAACTAAAAACTACCGGTTAAATGAACCATAAAACCTGAGATCCCAGAGTGAAAAAAGAATGTTTTTGTTTATCGCTATAATGTCTGTATGTTTTTACGTTGGGCTTCGTCGCTGTTTTGTTTTGTGTATTACAGCGCTTCTCAAACTTTCAATATTTGTAAACCAATTTTAAATCATAATTTTCATCACGCCCCCTCTCCAATATAATAACTAAGTATTGAATGCAATAAAAATGTGCTTTGAGGCTACAGCTACAATATGGTCTTAATTATAAATCCCACTAGTTATCAAGGTAAACGTTTGTATATATTTCTTTTAAGAAAGAATTTTTAAGTAAATTACTTTTAAATAAGATAAGTATTATGTTTAATTCTAATTTTGAAATCGGAACATATTGCAAAATAATTTTTAATTAAATTAAATATTTATTTCTTCAATCATCCATTTTCCATCCATTCTAAATCCATCTGGATTTTCTGCGATGGCTGCTTTGAAAACAAAATATAAAGTGCAAATTTCTAAAAGAAAATCTTAATTTTAAAGCCCACGGGAGACACTCGTAATTAATAAAACTTGTTCTTAAATTAGTATTGATAATTAGCAAGTGCATTTGTGAGGGATGAATTATCTCATACCTGAGTGGGGGGGGGTGGAAGGAAGAATAGCCATAGTCAATAAAACCAATTTATTTCCTGACACGGACATCAACACAAATTCTATGAACCAAGTTAAGAGATGCACCCAAATAGTAAATGTAGAAAACCATAGCGAGGCGACGAGATACGAGAAGACTTTAAATAAACTGATCACTTACGTCTAGGCAATATCTTCTAATTCTTAGTGATCTAATCTAACCTGATTCCTAATTGATAAATCGTCAACTTCAATACTACAATATTCAGCTACGAAATATCCATGCCTCACTTCACGTTTAATCAATCACTGCTAGCCGTAGCAGTCTAATCTCTCTCAAACATCTCTCCATTTAACTCGAAAGTTTAATCTTTATATACAAGTCATAATTTACATGCTCACATCTTCTTCTTCGAAAGAAGGTTTTCATACATTTAATTTTAAAGACCCGTTTTCCCCAATAGGATTATTAGTGAGAAAAATCCGAATAGGCCCGTGACACATTGTGAATTATGAATATATTTATAAACTTATTATATCAGTGTAAATATGTGTTTTATTTTTTTATTATGTCATAATGGATATTTTGCTTTGCTTTCTTTCAACAAATTAATACTTTTTAAATACTTTTTTATTTTCGACTTTTTGATATGCTCGTAACACTCACGTAAGGTTATCACGTCCACTAGGTGGCGCGCCCTACAGTTTGAGAACCACTGGTGTATTATAATTAGCTAAATTACTACTAAAAATACAAGAATTCTTCTGAGTCTTTCAACAACTGCAACACGACAAATTATTATCCCCAAAACATGTTTTAAATCCAGGGAAATCTTATACATATATATAATGATGATAATGATTTTCAATAATAAAGATAAAAATAAGATAAGCGATAATATTATGTTTAAATAGAATCATAATACAAAAAAAATATTTACTCTCATTTATTTGCTTTGGTACTTTAGCGATCATTTTTTCGATTTTTCTATCTGGACAAATATTTCCCTTCGACCTATACTGATCAAAACCTTGTTAGAAGAAAGATAAATTTCGATTGATCCCTTCCACATAGGCAAACGATCGCAGCAAATTCATCTCCCGGGCTTCAATCTAAAATTAAACATCCCCCCCCCGTTCGAAATACCAGTAGAATCATTAATTTCGTTGAGGAAACCAATTCTTCGAGATTTAATTCATGACATGGCGCCTGGCCATCACTCGACCGTTATTACTTCCGAAATTCTAGAAGGCAAACTATGTCCCCCGCGCGCGTTCCGCTCGTTGTTTCCTGGGGTGTAATTAAAGAGGGTCACTAATTTCCCGGGATCAGCGTAGAAACCGGATAATTTGGCGTGTCCTGACCCGGTCCGGAATGCCGGATTTTGAAGAATTGACAGTTCGCTCTTGCGAGACCGTTTAAAACTTCTTTAGGGAAATGTTGTTGTCCTTTACTGGGGCTTCGTAAGAAATTTTTCTAAAGTGCTTTCATGTGATTCTATGTATATATAAATATTTACCAGATATACAGGAGGAAATGTTATTTATGGAAGTAATAACAAATGCAAATAAAAAATTCTATGATTAGTTGAGAAAAGGTTTTTGCTTTTGCTTTTTGAATGTGCTGAAAGTCAAACTAACCTGTGTTTTTGTTTTATAGAACATACCGTGTTTAATTATGAATTTCTCTACAAAATAATTTATAAAAGTAAAAGCGAAAATTTAAAATGAAAAACGTTAGCTAATAAGAGATGCTTGAAGAAGAAATTGTTTCATTACATTTTTAATTGGAGTTTAGAAACCTTTGCTAAATATTACAGTTTAATCTTTACAATTTTTTTCAATTAAACGTATTTATCAAAGAATAAGGACTTGCGTCTTTTCAATCAAACGCAGACGTCTAAATAATCATTACTTTTTTCGGACGTCATGAGTCCAAGCCTTGGTAGCCTCTGGAAGACCCACCGTGTAAGGGAGGGATGCATGTTAAATCTGTCGAGAGCTCAAACACCCTCCCGTTGCGTGGTGTGGTAGTTAGGAGAGGGGAGTGCCAGCTCAGATATCGTTCTCATTACTTGACCATAGTTCAAAATTACGAGGTCCTTCGCCAAACGCCATCGGGTAGCTGAACAGTGTGAATTTATATTCACTCACTTGATTATTCACTTGATTGTATGCTACAGTTAAAACCTGAATGAATCGTTGCCAATTCTGTGCAAAATAATTTATTGTCTACTCATGCACTCCTAAGAACAAATAATCACTTTTGATTTTGTGGATATCACATTGTTACGTAGATCGGGGTTCGTGGATTTTATGCTATCACCCAAACAAGACAAAATTATTTCTTTAAGAGCGATGAAAATTTATTGTATTAAAACAATCCTTGAAATACAGAATACAACACTAAAATCCGCTTAATAAATCCCAGACAATAGCTCACACAGGGAGTTTTCAAGGGGGAGAGGCAGGGTCGAAATACCACTACTCTTGTGCCGTGCTTCACTATGCCGCCCAACGTATTCTACTGATTTTGTCGATTTTCGGGAACAAAAAACAGTTAAAAATTAATGAATGAAGGAATATTTATCATTAATTAATAAAAATTTTTAATAACAAATATTTAATATAATTCTATGTACGATATGCATAGGATTATAATCAAATGAAAAAAAGGACGTTGGGAGGGGCCGTCCGAACTCGAGAACCCCCCCCCCCTTTGTTCGCCATTGATCCCAGAAAGTCTTCTCACCTTCTGAGTGCTCAGATACGACTGTCATGGTTTAAAAATACAAATACGTAATGATTTAAATTATATATAAGCATTTGCAGCAACTAATCGATAGTCGACTCTTCAATGGTTAAAACAATACTAAGTTTTAATGAGCACCTCCTTTTTATAAGCAGCACGGATCTTTCGAGAATGATCTGCGAACATTATTATAGATCGGGATATTAATGCATTTTTACAGTGATTTCCAGAAGCATCCATATGTTCACCAATTCGCTAAAATGTACACTAAGAGAATCTAAGATTGAAAAATCGATTTTTTGAAAGTATATGAATCCTGGTTCCCTTAACCACAATTCCCCAGAGAGTTATCAAAAGTCCCATCGAAAATAAGTATTTTAAATTATTAGAATTTGCAGTGTTTGACAATTAAAAATTGAAGTTTATTTAACAAATATGTTGATTCGCGTTGTATTTTAATGTGATAAAATGATTATTTTTCCTTATGATATGAGATCCTTATAAAACAGTAACGTTGTAGAACTTTTTTAGTTTGAATTTTTTTAAAAATGTGTATTATAGTAGACTATAAGATTATTGTCTTTGTACATAAAGGCCATGTTAGCCAAGTTGACAAGGCTACGAATTCATGGCTGGCGTGTCATGAGTTCGAGTCTATTACCTTTGAAGACACACAGTGTAGGATAGTGATGCACATTAAATGTGTTTAGAGCTCAACGTCATCCCGTTGGTGGTGGTGTAGCAGTTAGGAGAGGGGTTCCATTTCACGTGCGTCCTCGTCACTCATCATGGTTCAAATTTATGAGGTCCGTCACCGCAAGCTCTCGAATAGCTGAACAGCGTGACGTAAATATTCACTTCCTCCCTCACTTCTACGTGAAAGGAGACTCTGTCATTCGTGTATAATGCGATAAATGTAACTACTAAAATTAAAAGATTTCTGGTATAAAAACTTTTTTCATAAATATTCCTTTGAATTATATTAACTTTTATAAATTAAAAAATGATTGATATTGAAGTTAAAATTTGAATTTATACAAGGTCAAATCAAAGAATGCGTTGGATCTCTAGAACACAATTTATCCTTCCGTTCGATGTAACTAAAGAAAATAAATTTCATTCATTACAAGTTTCAAGCACTAATTCCTAAGAAATCCGGGAGCAAGAAATTTAAATCATACAAACCAAAATACCGAGAATAGAAAAGATTTCAGGGTATTGTCGCAGATTGAATTCTAAATAACTTCAGAAGAGCTGACATCTCAACTCTCAGCAGAAGTCCATATAAATGTTTGTTAATCACATCTCTCAAAACAATTCAGTGATTGAAAAAAGTTATCGCGGTTCACAGTGCAGTAAGTTTATAATTTCATCATACTCATTTCTAATTCATAGGCACATAATACAGTTTATTCTTTTGTATTTGGCTTGTATTTAAGTATTATTCCTTTTAATGTCAAGTTATTTTGACGATTTCGGTATATATTCAATTTTTTTTATTTCAAATATCAAATGTTTAGTATAAAATGAAATGTACGTAGTTGTTTGAAATTCATATTTTCAATTACAAACAGAAATTTTGTGTTCTTGTAACAACTGTATATTTGTTTTAGATGGTTGCCGCATAGCGTGGCAATGGTACAGTTCGTTTCTATTGGGGAGGGAGGCATAATTCTCTTTCAAAAAATATAAATAAATATAAATGAATAAGTATTATTGACTCAGTTAAATGTAGTATAATGGAAAAAACTTTTCCAAAAGAATACTAATTCAGCAATCGTTACACCAAATCGTCTTTCAATCCTTGTCTTTTTTCCTAGGGTTTATTCTTTCTTGAACAATAACTTTGTATTATCCTGTAGATTCAAGTTTTGGAGAAGTACAGAGAAAATAGGGTATAAAAACTCGTACCGTAAGACGAGCAAGTTATCAACTGTAGGTGATCTGCTAGTACTCTGTTATCCAGAATTTGCATCATAATTTTATGTCAAAAGATCTTCTACAACGCTGATAAGAAATTATAAAAAGTTATGTATTTCTCAACTACATTTCTATAGAGCAAAAATGAGTCCCAAAGTAAATGTAAAAATATCATTTTATAAAAATTTTTCTTGTGTTTTTTGATCTGGTGGCAGAAAGGATATTTCCTGATCACAGTGTTCTACAACACAAATGATTAGATTTCATAGCTAAAAACAATATTCAGCTTAAGTATAGCTTCATTTTTTTATTTTAGAGGTAGATTAAGGAAGTATCATGAGTAATTCTCATCAAACACTATCTATTGAATTGAGCCCAAGTTAACTTTTCTGGATATAGATTCGGTTTATTCTAAAAGTTAAAGCCAAAATAAATATCGCCCAATATCTACTTAAAAGGAAGATGAATTTTAATTCTTTTGCGGGTCATATGCGCTATCCTACCATAAATAATGAGTCAGTTTATACAATTTTTGTCTTACCACCAATCATATGGCTATTCATAATAACATTTCGTGTAAATTTCTCTGCTCATTTTATCTCTAATAATGATTGTATTGTGTCTCCATTTTTGCTCCGTCATCTTTCAGAGAGGAAGGCCATCAATGTTATTCTACTTAGCGATAAAACCTCAGATCACTTCCCTGTTATTTGCTATCCTGATGGCAGAGTTTATTTAGCTTTTGATGTATTCAGGAATGTTGCTGAATCCGAGCATTTCAATTTTAAATTAGTCATGTGTCCACTGTTTTTGTAGCTGAACTTTTATGTTTAAACTATGCCATTAAATGATCAGTGAAAAAAATGGCGTCATCTCAGACTATCTCATCTGTACAGACTCTCTTTCTCCTTGTATTCTCTAAAGTGAATTTCTTCCTCCAACAATATAATTGTCGAGATCCAAAAGCAACTTAAAAGCCTAAAAGATATGAGCATCTCAATATATTTGCATTTTGTGACGGACAGACAGGTGTTATGGGAATGAGCGGACCAATTGGTTAACAAAGCTGTTAATCGGAGTAGTTTAGGAACAATGTTCCTTATATTGTAAAAATGTTAGTTTTCAGAAAAATGGATTTTTTTTTATTGATGGATTTAGTAGACTGTGACAGGTGGTAAAACATTTCAGAAAATTCTGAAAAATAATTCTGCTGCACGTAAATTGATAATTTTTACACCAATTAAAGCGTAGAAATAAATATTTTATTAAAGTGGGAAAAGTGAGAAATGCGTTAGTGGTCAAAATTTATTAACCCTTTCTGAAAGAGGTTGTGGAATGTAAAATGTTAAATACACCGTAATTCTTTCTCATCCTTTATTTTATCTTAATCTGTAGAGACTCCACGAATCGTGGTACTGTATCAACAATATTAATTTACATTTTATGTATTAACTATTTGTAAAAATTTGCTGAGTTGTAAAAATCCAAGGGAAATGTCTAAAGTATGAGCTTTTAAATTTTGACGAAAACTAACAATCGATAGCTTGATCCTGTTGCAAACACCAAATATTTATTATTCTTCATAATGTTTTAAATAAAATATTGAATAGAGATACTGTGTGTAAATGTATGTGTATACGTGTGTAACAAATATTTTTTGTTTTAAGTAATATTTCTTTAAATTCATTTAAGAACATTAAACAAAATTTATGGTTTCTTTAAATTATCTCAAGTCTTTGAAACATTTTCCCTAATTGTTAATAATAAAGAATATGTTTGTAAGCGAACTTCTAGAAAGTGTAGAAGGGTCTAGGTGAGAAAAGAGAGAGATAGAGAGTAATGTGGTTTTTTGAATATGTACTGAATTCTTTCTTATCTTTATATATATTTCTTACGTTAATATTTAAAATGTATTCAAAATGTGAGATTTTTAGAAAAAATAATCCTTCATGGATAATAAAAAAAATAAGTAAAATACAGTGTATATTAAAAAGAAATTTTCAATTATGTATCCCAATTAGCATTTTATATCATAATTGGGCTTCAGCTTTTCGTATTAAAGTACTTAAAATGACTTATCTAGTTAAATATTCTAAAAATTCAATTTTATGCATAGCGCAAAACTTTTTTCTAAAATTATTAATTTTATACGACCATATTTGGGTTTTATAGGAAAAAAAATAAATTCATTTTTTTTAATAGAAAAAATATCAAAATAGGTACAGAAAAATGTCAATTTCTTTAAACGTATGGGAACAGCACTTTGACAATTATTGAGCATTTTCGAGTACATAATTAATAGGACTTATTAAATATCTCGAAGCAAACATGTTTTTATTTCACTTCAAAATAATATGGATAGCACAATATTCTTTTCCACAAATTTTTAAAAACCATTATTGTCTGTTAAAATCATGAATTTTGGATAGATCAAAATGTTTTTAATCGTAATGCTATAATCGTAAGAATAGATGTAGCAATTTTTATTATTATGTAAACTTAACTGTAAAAATCTTTAATTCCTAACAGAGGAGACTGCATTATAAAATAAGTTTCCCACAAATATAAGATTAAAAAATAAATTTATCCATTGTGATTATGCGTTTTTATTTTTAAGTGTTTATCTAACACTACAACGATTTTCTGGCTTTTATTTGATCCATTTTTGAAAATATTGCTAAAACAATGTTTAATAATTATTTAGAATTAATCACAAATCTTTTTATACTTTGTGCAGTGTTTAAGATATATTTTGTATTGCTTTTTATACCTGTGAGGAAATATTTAGTTCTTAAAAAATTAGTAAATTAAGTTAGATCTAAAATTTAAAATTTGAATATAAATATCAAAATTGTATTTTTTTTAAAATCAATAATAGTGGCAATGAAAATATAAAAAATTAACCTATCAATTTTGGGATCATTTAATACGTTCGAAGATATCTCGGTATTTTTACAGTTAAAATACCGAGGGCTTTCAAAGATTTGCTTTGTACGGAGTATTTATTTTGCAAATTAAATTTCTCACAATGTCGGATTCCGCAAAATTTTACTTTCCTTAGTGTTCAATGTCTGTATCTGTAAAATATTCATGATATCCTGCTGTTATAAAACATTTTGACCTGATATAAACTCATGTCCATAAATTAAGGTTAATGAAGTTCAGGCAAAGAAAGAGACAGAAGTAAACAAATTTGACTTACTTGTAAAGTCTATTTATTAAACAAAAGGTAAAGAGCAAAAAAAGATGCTATATGTTTGACATAATTAATAAAAATTGCAATTTTCACTCCCTGGAGCAAATTTAAAAAAAATAACCTACTTAAAAAAAACAGTATAACAAGGTTAGTATGATGGTTAATACGGAGTATGTCTCCGGAAGTTGCAATACAGGCCTTACAGCGCCTACTCATGCTGAGTATCAAATTATCAATCTAATCTTGTGGAATATTACACCACTCATCAAGCTATACCCTCCGAAGTTCCGGTAGACAGGTGGGAGCGGGTTGACAAGCTGCACCGTCGGCCAAGCATATCCCACACATGCTCTATTGGATTCATGTCCGGTGAGTATGCTGGCCAATCCATACGGGTGATATCCTCCGATTGAAGGCATTCGTCTAATATGTTTGCACAGTGAGGACGGGCGTTGTCATCCATAAACAGAAATTCAGCATCCATGGCGCCTCGAAACAAACGTACATGTTGTTCCAGAATGACATCCCGATAGATGTGGCCTGTCACCGTTACACTCTGAACATGCTGGTCAGTTCTGGAACCGAGAATAATTCCTTCCCAAACGAGCCATCCTGCACCACCGTAACTTTGTCGTTCAATGGTGTTCTCTTGGTGGTAACGGGTACCTGGCGCTCTAAATGTGAAAGTACGGCGCGAATCAGACTGCAAAAAACCTGGACTCGTCGGAAAACATCACACAAGACTACTGTTGCGGTGTCCACAATGCATGCTCTCTAATCCAGGTTAATCGCAGGCGACAGTGAGTTACGGTAAGGGGAACACATCTGACAGGCCTACGAGTATATAGACTAATGTGCCCTAAGTGTCTGTACACGGTCTGCCTTGAAACTGTCGTACCAGTAGCTGAAGAGAGCTGACGAGACAGGTGTGATGCTGTGCTCCGTCTGTTTTTTTTTGGCAGTAACTGCCAAATACCGGTTCTCATTCGGAGTTGTAACTCGGGGTCAACCTGTGCTGTAACATCTACTCACATTACCATAATCTTGGAATCGTTGCCAAAGCCTGGAGATGACACTCTGGGCGATTCCAAGTTCCTCGGATACTTCGAGCTGGGTACGTCCACATTCCAGTCGTCCAAAAATTCTACCTCGTAAACATCATCCAAATGCTTCCTTTGTGCCATAACTATGCGGTTATTAAGTAATAATATGCGGTTATATAGTAGATGATTCAACAGGTGAAATTTTATTTTAGAGTTCAGTTTCTGTCTGATTCTGAATTATCCTTTGTTTATGGACATGTGTGTAAAAGTTTTTTTAAAATTTTTTGTTTGAAAACTAGAAATTTTTTTACTTTACATTAAAATAGGTATAGCACATAAAATTTTTGTATAATTCACAATATAATA
This sequence comes from Trichonephila clavata, assembly GCA_019973975.1. Taxonomy (NCBI): domain Eukaryota; kingdom Metazoa; phylum Arthropoda; class Arachnida; order Araneae; family Nephilidae; genus Trichonephila; species Trichonephila clavata. The sequence continues at coordinate 4,272 of BMAO01001057.1, read as the reverse complement.
CTTATTTTGATTATCTAGATATTTTGTTTTGATGGGGGCATATTTCTTTACACACATAATAAATGTTTTACAATAATATTACTGTAAATACCTGTATTTAAGGAAATTGTTTTTGTCGTTATGTTAAATTAAAGATGCATTGCTTAAAGAAATTCGGTCTCTTTTAGCAAATTCTCAACCAGGTTCGATTTCTAAATATTTTATTTGATTACCTAGTTCATGTTTGACATCCTAATAATTCCTTATAGACAAATATGCTATTTGGTAGTTTTAGAAATTAATTTTTGTATTGACTTATTAAGTTGAAAAATAGAACAATCTGTACAAAGAAATGAATTTGGAGCCTAAAAGGTAATGCTGAAATAACTGCAAATGCTTCAATAACTATTGATATTTTCAACTCATAGTTAGAATACTTTTTTCGTTGAATTGTCGTCTTGTTTAATCATACAATAGATATGGAGAACTTTGCTATTACTACTTTCTGTAATGGTAAAAATGTAATGGGTTTGGTAAAATCTGAAATTTCTCTCTTTTTTCGGTACTATTAAAATAGACCAATAAAACACTGTCCATGCTTAATTGCTTCGGTTCTCACTAATTCTATGTAGATAATGTTTTCGATGCTCTCTTATGCAGTTATCTGTGCAAGACTAAAACTATTCTGTATTTTCAAATTGAGGAAAAAATTTCTTTTAATTAAGCTTATAAGCCAAATTTCGAGACAAATATCACCCTTTCAGCGACATTGCTTCGTCAAAAACAGTCAATCCAATTAAATCGTCTTCATTGCTTACTGTTCTTCCATCATTAAAAAGTTTCATACGTACATAATAAATGTATATTTGAACCTTTGCTTGTGTGTTTGATAAACCAAAATTACTTAAAATTTCGTCTTGAGATTCACTTGGAACTTTTGAACAGTAAACGTTTTGAGTCGTGCGACTAGGAAAGTTACTATTCATATCTGATCTTTATAGGTACTTCAAATGTCAAAAACTGAACACGTTTTTCACAATTTTCTTTAGTATATATTAGTATAGCAATATTTGAAGGTATATGAGAGTAGAACACTCTTGAATTATTTACTTGAATTTTCTTTTGAAAGATAAGGTTTGATTGAGCAGATGATAGAATATGCAAAGTTTAAACAGTGTGAAGTTTTAAACCTTTTGTTTTTTCAATTCGGTAACATAAAATGGTTTAAACAACAACGAGTACAACTGCAAGTATATTCAGGAAGTGTTTCGCCAAGAAGAATTTCATTTCTTTAATTTAAGCGGTTTATAGTGTAGTCATGCCGAAATGGATGAGAAAGCTTAGTGGTGGATGCATCTTCCTTTATCATTTTATATAGAATCTATTAAAAACGCAGCGCATATAACACCTACACAAAACTATGATTTATATAAGGAAAACACGAACAGCTTTCATTGAGATTATCAAGCAGCTTAACTCTTCCAGAATATTCCGTTCACCAAAGTACGCACTGCGCCTTTTGCTCTGGCTCCACATCTTTACCAATGATGTCTGCGATTGCGAGAAATGCGCACACGTACATCCATTTGGACTAGACCCAAAAATTTAGGGAGTGATTTCCAATCCTTAAATCAACAGTTTATTACATTCCCTTGGGTATTTCTGTAATAATAAGCCATAATTTTTGGATACTTTAAGCCCTGACATCCTGTACATCTGTGTAAAAACTGCAGAACCAAAATGTTATGAACACCTGCTTAAACATTTCGCGACGGGTGTGTCCTATGAGTAAACCTTTTATTGGTGGTAGGCCTTCAATGGACTTTCCCACGGGAATGCTCAATCCTGTAACACATACAAAAGGCATTTACCAGTGCGTCATCCAGCTGCCGTTAACATTTAGAGTAGATATTTATGACACAATGGTATATTAAAGATTTTCTGTTCATCAATATGTCATCTCGAAATGGTTAATAACGTGTTGCATTTCCTATGATCATCAAAGAACTACTTTGTCATGGCACGGATTCCCCAAATCCTCGATGGATAACTAGAAAAGGTTGCAATAAATATGCAAGCAATGGTCTTGAAAAGTTGAGATAATCCCTCATAGAGTTGTTTGATCTTTGAGATGTTTTTTAGTAAAAGCTGAAATTGCTTTATTGGATAAAGGCTATTGGACAATCCTTCTTCTGTTTGGTAGTTCTTTTTGCTGGGGTTGAAAAACATCTGAGGGATGCCACCCACCTTACTAGAGATCTTATTTCATTCAATCCTCAATGTATCTGGAATAAACTTTGAAAATATATCAATGGAATCCAAACCACTCAGATCCTTGCGCATAAAACTAGGTTACGAACTTTTGAAAGAGCACCTGCGAAGATGTTTCAGTGTAACATTCACATGTCTCGTTCATTTGACTCAGGATTGAAGAAATATCAGAGATACAACGGCCCTTTCAAGGCGAAAAACCAAGAGAAACATTACCAGAAACTTCGGAAAGGAGGTAGTTTTCGCTATGGTAAAGGCGACAAGAAAATAATATTAAAATTTTGTAATGCAATTACTCGAAAAATCCTTGTCCATCTAACATTGTAAGGAGATTTGTGAAGACTGCACAAGGCATCTTAAAATGCAAAACAAGGTGACACAGGTGATCCTAACCATTTTTTGATTTGTTTCGAGTAAATATCTAATTTTTTGTGTTTTATTTTAAATATTTTTGTATGTCAAATATACTGTAATGTCTAATCTCACCAATAAAATGATCATGTCATCTTTAAACGTAAGTATGACGGATAAATCCGAGAGATGCCTTGCGTCTATGGATGGAAATTTTTGAAGCCGCCTAGTGCAGAGTTAATGGAAAAGTATTCGTCATACAGGAAATAAAGAATTTTAAATTAAGGGTACGCCCATGTGACGGCTTCTATTTAAGCATTTTTAGAGAATTTTTTGACAACCAGTAAAAGATAGATCTTTAAGATTTTACATTCATTTATATGCATTTTAAGAGTAGTATAATTACTTAGCCAAAAATATGCAATAGATCGCTGGTTATAGCACTCTGAACACACCCGCCTCAAACAAATGGAGGCTCAGTATCCCGACGGTTCCGGCTGATTGGCTTATCTAAAATAAAAAGATAAATTATCGGTTTTAATCTATAAGCTTAAATGCTTAGAATGGACGCTACTCAATTGAAAGTATCAAGAACTGGATTCCCAACTTCCTGTTACGCATTTCCGTCCCTCTCACCAAATCACTCCCACAAATCTCCACCAACCGATAGGAAAGATTACACGTCAAAAACCATCAAGTCATAAAACGTTTCAGCATTTGATTTTAATTGTTTCTTTCCGTAGCTCAAAAATTAAGAAAATGGTTGACAAAAGGAAGAATTTATATGGAAAACTGAAAGCGTATGTGATGTAAAATGTTATGATACGATTTTGATTTGCACCGCGAAGTTAAGATGGAATTGAATAAGTCATAACTCGCGAAATAGTTTGGATGGAAAACCGTTTTCGATGCCAATGACACCAGTAGGCTAAACGACAATAAACGTAGTTTGCGAATTTTTTTTTAAACATTTAATTTTCTTTTGAAGGCTTGGTTTTTAAGTTAAAGTTTCCAAATTATGCTCATCGATGACAAACAACGGTTATTTTTAAGCAAAAAAGGCAAACAAGTACTGCGTAAATGATTTATTTAAAAAAGTATTAGATGAAAACAAAAACCTTTAAAAAACTGTTCCATCTTTTTGATTGGATACGAATATGGACGTTTGACAAATGGAAATAAAGTTTCGTATGGTTATTTTTATAAGACGAAAATATTAAAATAGTAATTAAAATGCTGAGAATTTTTTAAAAATTAAAAAAAATTTTTTTTGACATTTAATATTTTAAATCACTTATTCTAAAAGTACAAAGTATTGACTAATTAGTACAGAGCGTTGATTCGTTACATTCATAAAAAATTGTAGAGAAGGATTGAACCATGCTTTTCCATAAAAGCGCATTAATATTGACTCATTTAAAAAAAACAGAAAAAATTGAAATTACCGTTATTTTGTAAATAAATATACCATATCAGTGAAATAAATGATCTTTCAGATTCTGTTATTTTTGTGCGATTTGGAAAGAAAAGAATTGATCGCATTTTTAAAAATGAAGAATATTTAAACCCTATCTTTTTTCTCTAGACAATGATTTGGCGCATGTGCAGAAGCGAGCGTAACACTATTTGTTAACTTTTTAATAAATTTCACTCCTAATATAATTTTAATAA
>BMAO01001056.1:0-17976 GCA_019973975.1 Trichonephila clavata | reverse complement strand
ATATATATATATGTAATAGACGTTGGCCGTTGAAAGGTATTCGTTATACGATGGCCGTTGACATGATTTCTTTGTAATACGACGATGTTGTTGGAATGGATTCTTTATATGAAATTGATAAGGCAGTAAGGTGATTGAAGAAACTTGTTTATTCTTGAACACATAAAGGCCAGACAAGGACGACACATAGATGTACGTAATCACAAAAAGACACACACAAACACTAGATGCGGCAGACTACATGATGACAAAAAGCGAAGCGAAAGAGAGCGCGTAACCGTGTGTTCAGAGCTTTTATAGTGGCGGTGAAGGTCGTACGACTCTTTTATAACAGGAGTCGTGATTGGCTGCAAATGAGCGGGAGCAATTAGATTAAGATTAAGATTACGCGGTCGTACAATTAGATTAAGATTATAACAGTCAGAGGCGAAAAAACTAGAAAATAATTTGACGGGGAACAGTTAAGGAGAATTAGAAGAAGTCATTACATTTTTCCCCCCTCCGTAAGACGCGTGTATGCGCCAGGGCCCTTGACACACACAAGTACCTTACAGAGATATTAAATTTTAAATTAAATATTATTATTAAAAATTTTCCTTCACACCAACCAGCAGACATAAAAACTCCAACACAGAAATAAAATATGATAACAAATATACACTAATATAACTGTAAAATATGGTACCCATAAATAACCTTCAAATTGTATTAAAATTCAAAGTGTATTAAATTCAGAAATGTAATAAAGTTCGAAATGTAGCAAAGTTCAAAATGCATGGAAGTTCAATTTGTATCAAAGTTCAAAATGTTCACTTTTTCTTGAGTGGTTGAAGTAATACTGGTTACCACTATAAACGTTGCATCATAAAGTACACATTATATCAAAAATAAAAAAAATAAACACTTGAAATGGAATGTAAACAAAAATAAGATTCAAAAACATAATTGTACTATAAAATACCATCAAGGACAAACATCAAAGGAACATCTAAGTTTGTTTCAAAATAAAATAATAGACTTTGTCTAAAAGTAAACTTAATAATCTCAGTATTTTAGACTATTAAGGAAGGGGAATTTAATTCAAACTCTTCCCTGTTTCCATCCAAGAGTACACACTTCTCCAAAACTGAAACAGAATACTGAGATGTAAACAGGAAAAAATTTGAACTGGATTGGAAGGTGGACCCATGTTTCGCACATTTATAAGATCTGTATTCATTTCTCATTGTGATATTTCACAACAACATTTTTTTTAAAAAAAAGAAAAATTATCCTAAGAGTGGAAAGAAGGGGGTCCACCTAAGAGGGGTAAAAGGACAATGGTCTGGTTTTGTGTAGCTGTGTGTGAATTTTTTGGTTATTAAAATGATTATCATTCGTGACTTAATTTTAATTCTTCAGGAGGATAATAAGTTCTCAATTTTGACACGTGAACAATTTCAGTAGGTTTTTGGGTTAAAGCATTGGGTTTGGTTATTTCATAATTTACATCTGACAATTTTTGTACTATTTCATAGGGGCCGGAAAAAACTGGGGATAATTTTCTACGATTTGGATAATTAAATTCTTCATAAATTACAATGTCACCAGGTTCAAAGGGAGAATCAATGAAACGAGCATCATATTTAATTTTGTTTTTCTCATGATATTTAATAGTGTTTTCTTTTGCTAATTTTCTGGCTTCTTCAACTGGAGGGTAAAATTGATTTTGAGCTGAGGGAGGTGTATATGGTAAACTGCCAAAGAACAAATATGCAGGAGGGAATTTTGTGACTGAGTGAGGTGTTAAATTATATTCATTAATTACTTGTTCTAAAAGTTTAATCCATGGAATTTTGGTAGGAGAAGAATTTACTTTACATCTTAATTTAGTTACAATAGACTGATTAACACGTTCACATTTTCCATTTGTCTGAGGATGGTGAGAAGTAGTTAATAAATGTTTCACACTATAATTTCTTAGAAAGCGTTTAAATCTAGATGAGGTAAAAGCACCATTTCTATCAGTTAACAATTTACTGGGTATTTGAATTTGGAAAAGTTGTTTCAAACAATTTGTATAGGTTTCTGTTGTTTCACTTTTGGAAGGAAAAGCCCAAACATAGCGAGTTGCATGATCTATTATTAAGTGGAGAAATTTTTTAGTAGAATTATAATAATTAAATCCACCAACAGTATCAACAGAGATACACTCAAAAGGTTGATCTGTGGGAGGTACAGCCTGTAAAAGGCCAAAACTTTTTTGCCTTTTCTTCTTATTTAATTGACATACATCACAATGTTTAACAAATTTTGAAATATCTAAGTTAATATGAGGCCAGTAGTATTGAGGAGTAATTAAATTTATCATTTTTTGAGTACCTGGGTGTCCAAATTGTTCATGAGCATTTTGCAAAATTTTTCTTCTTAATGAAAAAGGTACAACAATTTTAAACAGATTTTTCTTTTTAAGGACAATGACATCATCAACTTTCTTATATTTAGGACCATTTACATTGTCTAAATTTTGATATGTTTTTATCTCATCTAATTCAAGTAAATGTACAGAGTGCTGGATATATTGAGCAATAGGATGTCTCGACAACATGTCAGCTTCAACATTATTAGTCCCTTTTAAATATTTTACTTCATAATCAAACATGCTTAATTTTAAAGACCAACGAAATAACCTACCCCTTAAATTTTTCACATTTTTAAGCCAAACAAGAGCAGCATGATCAGTGTGGATTATGAATTTTTTACCATGTAAATAATAATAAAACTTATCAAGAGCATCTACTATGGCCAAAAATTCCAATTCTGTGATACAATAATTTTTTTCATAGTCACGTAAAGTTCTAGAATGATAAGATATTGGGTGAAGAGTACCAGAATTATATCTGGCTGTTTTAAAACTGCACCAATTGCACTTTGAGAAGCATCACAGAACACATGAAGAGGTAATTTAGGATCATATAATTGTAATACAGGTTTAGTTGCTAATTTATTTTTTAACAATTCAAAGGCTGTTTGACATTCAGCAGTCCAATTCCATTGTTTATCTTTCTTTAAGAGTTGATTTAAAGGTTCTCTAATTTTAGCATATGAATCAATGAATTTGTTGTAAATATTTACAGAACCAAGAAAACTTTGAAGTTGTTTTACATTTTTAGGGGGCTGTAATTTTTTAATAGTTTCAATATTTTGATTATCTGGTGTAATGCAACCTTCTTTAATTTCATAGCCTAAAAAATTTATTTTATTTTTTGAAAAAACACATTTTGAGAGTTTTAGTTTAATGTTTTCCTCCTCACAAATTTTGAATACTTTTCTTAAATAAGCATAGTGCTCCTCTAAAGAATTTGAAAAAATAACTATATCATCAAAATAGTGACAAGCAAAATTTGAACATTTATGTTTAGTTAGAATTTTACGAATAATGCGATTAAAAATTGCAGGGGCATTTCGAAAACCAAAAGGGAGAACTTGAAATTCATATAAACCTTCAGTTGTAATAAAAGCTAATTTTTCTTTATCTTTATCGTGAAGAGGAATGTGCCAGTAACCACTGGCAAGGTCAAGAGTAGAAAAAATTTTAGCATTATTTAATTTATCTAGCAGGGAGTCTATTCGTGGTAAGGGTTCTGCATCTGTTTTACAAATTGCATTCAGTTTTCTGTAGTCAATGCATAGTCTTGTTTTTTGTTTTTCATCTCTTTTATAAGCCAAAGTAACAGGGGAAGAATAACAACTAGTTGATTCCTTAATTAAACCTGCAGCTAGTAAATTTTGAATTTGTTTAGTAATCTCAGCTTCTGAAGTAGCTGATGTTCTGTATGCTCTCTGAGAAATTGGGAGATCTGATGTTAAATTAATTCTAGGGGGTTCCATTCTTATTTTACCTACATCATATTTATTTTTTGAAAAAACATGGGAGTATTCTGAAATAAGTTGCACCAGGTTAGGAGATAGTTCTTTGACAATCAGAGGTGAAAAAATTTCCTCTGAGGTACTGACTAAATCTTCCTGATTAGGTTTAGGTTTGTTTACATTTTCCTGTATGTGTAAAGACATTTGTTTGTTGATTTTGCTAGAGTTATTTACAATAATTTGTCCATTTTGTAACAATTGGTTATGTTCACAATCAATCATAAATTTATATTGGCTACACTCTGGTAGTCCTAGGATAATATAAGGTAAACTACTATTAATAATATACAGATTTATATTTCGTTCAATTTGTCCTATTCTTAGGAAAGTTTTGCATAGTTGATTTAATTGAAAATTGCCATGGGCTTGATTAATATATACAGGCCTAGTTCTTTGTTTTGTTAGTTTAAGTTTATTTACAATATCTGCAGAAATTAAAGATAAGGTGGATCCAGTGTCAATAACAATATTTACATTACTTTTTCCTGTAAAAGGTAAATTGTCCAAGTTAGCTAGGCTTGGCAATGGTGAGACGTGTCCGGACACTTTTAATTGTCAATATGCTGGGCCAGGGGCCTCAGTAGAAGGTTGTTGTCTCTGGTTTGGGATTTGTTGATTACTAACAGGGTTCCCCGAGCTCTGAGAAGCAGTGTTAGTAGCCAACGATGAGTCACAATTATATGGGGTTTGTCTTAATTCGGTTTGATTAAATGGACATTGCTGCTTCCAATGGTAAGCATTGAGAATGCCTTGTCGAGTATAAAAACTACATGGTGTTGGTGGCATTCCATTTTGAAAATGTGTGTGGTGGTTGGGTCTAAATCCTCGATTGACAAAATTGTGAGCCTGATGATTTAGGAGATGTTGGGGCGCATTCTGTTAAAATTTTGAAAATTAGGTCTAAAAGAGTTATTGGGAAGTCTGTAAGCATTTTGTGCTGGTCTATAACTACTTGGTTCTGGTTTAGCTGCTTGTGTTTTCATTAGGCGGGTAGCTACCTTGAGCCATTCTGTAGGTGAGGTGGGAGGGTTAATGGTCATTAATTGTTTAATATTGGTGGGCATTCCATCAGTCAATCCTTCCAAAATGAGTTGGGGAGATAGACCTAATTGTCTACCACAATTTAGTTTCTGGTGAAAATATTCATCTAAATTATTTCTTAGCTGGTGTTGAGAAAAATCTGACAAATTTACTATGTTCGGTTTTAAGAAATTTTCAATAAGGATATTGCACAGATCATCAAAATTAGAAATATTAAGGCAAGAATTAACATAATGGGTTAGAGCAGAACCTTTAAGGTATTTAGAGATATTAAGCATTTTCCAATCATTGTCTTTATTACTAATTTTGCAGGCATTATTAAAATACTCTAACCATGCTTCTATTCTCATTCCATTTTCGGGGTCAAATGCAATTAAAAAGGGTTCACTGGGAATTTTTGATTTGTATTACTATTTACAGCTAAATTGGGTTGATTATTAGTTTCCATTTTAAAGCCCGATCTGAGAATCATATAAACTTAAAATTTTAGATAATTCTTAAAAATTTTGAAGTACAAAACAAAAATACCAAAAATATAAAATTAAAAATCAACACAAATCAAAAATTTGCAGTTAATAATAATCAATGTTCAAAATCAAATATGAAAAAAAAATTTCAACACAAATCAAAATTTTGCAATTACTAATATTAGTCATAATCAATATTCAAATATCAAACATGAAAAAAAAAACTTAAAATTTCTTACTTAAATAAATATTGTTTTATCAAACTTAAAACAAGCATTGCAATGCTATTAAAAATATGCCAAATAAATAATACTTAAAATAAATTTAAAGTAAAATAAAACAACAGAAAATATGCATTATTAATTATCTTAAAATTTGAAAAAGAAACAGATCGATGATGGCCATTTTTTATTTTTTGTACACAAAACTTGAGATTTTGGCGCTGTGAAGAATTTGAGGAATGGAACACTCTCACGAAGCTGAAACACAGAAGTAACGGGGATTTTCCCGTACTTGTTATCAGGTGAAAAGGGGAATACCCTTTGGAGGCTTCAATTCGCTCACTTTCACATTTCCTTAGTAGAATTTTCACTTTTAGGATTTTACTTGACGATATTTCCCGCGTTCCCAGCAGGTTATTTGATCCTGCCGGCTTTTGTAATAGACGTTGGCCGTTGAAAGGTATTCGTTATACGATGGCCGTTGACATGATTTCTTTGTAATACGACGATGTTGTTGGAATGGATTCTTTATATGAGATTGATAAGGCAGTAAGGTGATTGAAGAAACTTGTTTATTCTTGAACACATAAAGGCCAGACAAGGACGACACATAGATGTACGTAATCACAAAAAGACAAACACAAACACTAGATGCGGCAGACTACATGATGACAAAAAGCGAAGCGAAAGAGAGCGCGTAACCGTGTGTTCAGAGCTTTTATAGTGGCGGTGAAGGTCGTACGACTCTTTTATAACAGGAGTCGTGATTGGCTGCAAATGAGCGGGAGCAATTAGATTAAGATTAAGATTACGCGGTCGTACAATTAGATTAAGATTATAACAGTCAGAGGCGAAAGAACTAGAAAATAATTTGACGGGGGAACAGTTAAGGAGAATTAGAAGAAGTCATTACATATATACATATATATATAGGAGTAAAAAGCGAGTTTCACTTATCACTTACTCACTCAATCATTACGAGATCTTTGAAAACCTACCTGAAATTTGGCAAGCGATTTAATATTATTGAGTAGAGATCTGACAAAAATGGTTTTTGAGGAAATCGACTGGGGGGGGGGCATAAGCGAAAAGTTTACTTTTTCTTTTGAAGAGTAAGTCCTGCCCTTTTAAAATTAAGAGGGAAGAGTTATAAGAATGTTTATCTGTATAATTGAAATCTCAATACTGGGATTTGCGATGTCCTTAACTTAGAAACAATATAGTATAATATTGAAACATCATGTAATTCGCAATTATTTGGATATACCTGATATGTGTTTTTAATAGTAATGCAAAGTTATGTACAAAGAATTTGCGTATATCGCAGAAATCATGTTTATTTTTAATTACATGTATTTTTAAACAACCTTGCTTTTTGATTTAATTGAGAACGACGTACAGCAATCTATTTACTATTTGCTCCCATTGTTTTTATCCATTATCAAGTGCCAAGAAGGACATTTCAGCAATCATTGGCCAAATTTTTATATAATGATGGAACTTTTCGATCTATCTTGCTGTTTGGGGATTGGGAGCAACATCTGTTGTGTACCCAGTTGTTCTTTTCCTTCTTTCTTTTTTTCTTATTCATTTTTTTGTAGGAAGGGTCATGTTCTGTTTCATTATGACTACGTTTCTTCTAGAGGAACATTGTGCATTTTCTGAAATTTTAAAAAAAATAAGATAAAGTCTACGATTACACTGCACCGTTTAATTTAATATATTTCAGGGCTTTCTCTTAGATACCTTCCTCCAAATTAAATAGTCCGGTACAGCCTAGTGGTTACGGTTACGGGTTCATGGCAAGTAGGTCAATAGTTTGAGCCCTAATGTCACTGAAGATGGTTACGTAGAGAAGCTAAGGAAGGGGTCGGTCATCTAAGGACGTGGCATAATTTTCATTGTCCCCCGTTACTACTCTAAAAATTTGTCATTTTTTAAGTGGATGAAAATTAAGTTGATAAGTTGATTAAGTTGATAAAATTGTAATGGATCTTATTTAATAAACACCTTTTGAATTATGGACATTTGCTGAATTACGAAATAATCAAAAAGATAACTAACTCTAAGAATAAATTTACAACTTTTTTTAAAAAAATTATTGAATGTCATTGTTTGAGAAATTAATTATTTGAAGAGAGAAACTTTACATATACTATGATTTCCTCTTAATGATTCTACATATAAAAATAAATTTTTTTTTTCATATGTGAAAAATATTGCGTGTACAACTGAATTCGAAAAACTGAATTCTCAGAATCGCTTTGGATTGAAAGTCACAAATTATACACCTTATTTTGTGATATGAAAGTGTGTGTAAGCCCTAGGTTAGCATTAATTTTTTTAATCTTTTTATTTAACTGTAATGAATGGAAATACATATATTTTAATTTGTCTATTTCTTATTTTAATAAATATGTTTAAACATACATCATATGTACACGTTTAATTTTTGTTGTTGTTGGAGAAATAGTTGGATTTTATGCGGTTTATTTTAATATTAAGAAATATTTTAACTGGTGTCAAATTAATATGTGATAAAACTGTAAATCTGTATTATTGACTTATATTTTCTAACGTTATCGCGGGAATCGAATTGTTTCAAGCATGTCCTACTGTGTGGCACTCTGAATCAGATTGGTTTGACAGGCCCTCGAATAGCTGAATAGTGCGACTCTAATATTCATTTCCTTACTTGGCATGCGACAGCTAAAACGTTGTTGAACACTTGACTTAAGCACGTTTAATCTGTCGAGGCAAAAGGTCCTCCTGTTGGTATGGTGTGGAAGTTCAGAGATTTGAATGCTAGCTCACAAGGCGTCCTCGTTAGTTGACGTTTGCGGAGAATAATTATGTCCGTCACCAATAATTTTTGTTTCTTTATAGTGCGCGTGGAGAATAAACACTCACCCTAAAATAGAGACTTGGATGCTTTCATTTGCATTATTCGTGACTTTGAAAATGAAGAGAATTGAATTATAAACACTTAATATTTCGATTGATGAGTTTTTTATCACCTTCGAAGTTGCATGAAGGCATTTCCTCATCGTCATTTAAACTACTGGCAGCTTGCGTCGATCCGGAAGCGTTCAGTACACAAAAAGTTTATTGTGTTCTTTTTAAGGACAGTTTAAAATTAATCTTGAAGTTTTAAATGACATAAGAAATACTCCCGAAGGATCCAATATAAAAGTAAAAAATTGCTTGATATTTTTTTGGGGGGGGGGGTTGTTTCTTGGCACTGCACTTCAAAGCACAATGCGAAGGATATTTCTGACGGACTTACTACTACTTTGGTCGGTGAAGTGATAAGAAAAACACTTAAGCTAGCATCTTAACCTACAAATTTGGTTACTATGCCAATCTGAGGAATTTACTTCTCGACTGTTTTAACGGTATTTACCCTTTTACACGACGAATCCCTACTGTGCTCAAAAAAGACTCGTTCCCTAAAGAATTAGCGCCGGTAAAAAAGTTGTTATCCACGACCATTTGGTTACCACGGTTAATATTGCTTGAAACCAAATTTATTTGTGAACAAACAGCACATGAACGTAAAAGAAAATTCAAACATAATTTTTCTACTTTCGAAGACTTAAGGCAAACTGATGACGGATTTCGAGGTTTACACTGTTTTCAAAGTTTAAGGTCTAAACAAATTAGCTAGTTCAATAACAAAGTTAGAATCATCGTGGGGATATTTCTGGCTTTATAGCCGGGGTGGGCATTATGTCGATCGCGATCGACCGGTAGACCGCCAAGACAATTAGGAGTGACTGCCTGAAGATTAGGCGTTAGTAATTGTATACGGAAATATTAAAGATTGGCTGACAGTACACAGACTATCTCTTCTTCTGACTATAATTTTGAGAACTAACTTTAGATGAACATGTTTTATTTTTTAATGTGCCTTTTGAATTGTTTGATAATAAATGCATCATTTGATACGATTATATTTGTGGCTATTATTATTGTGTTTGTATTTAGCACTTTGCTTTAAACGCAATTTCAGAAAAGTAAGTTTTTTTTTACGTAGGTAAGTACATATTCTATATTTATTATTAAGCCATAATAGATATTGTTGACTTCTCCCTTACCTCACTACACCTACGACCCTGGCCAGTGGACGCATTTGTGAATTTTTCAAAGGGGGTCGAAAGTCTACCATTCTCATATTCTACCACGACCTCCCAAATATATATAATATATATATATATATCCAATTTGTAGATTGTTTGGAACAAAGAACAGTAAGAAATAAATTATTGAATAAATCATTAGAATTAATAAATAATAAATAATTAAATTTTACGTACTATATACACGGGATTATAATCGATCAAAAAATCATGAGCTATAGGGAACCCGTGGACTCCTCCCCCCCCCTTTGTGTGTGTGTGCCACTGATAATGGGTGGACCGCAACACCTTGAAAAAATTATAAGTAGCCCGTACCCTAGAAAAGTTTGCCTACCCCTGCTTTATAGAAATGTATTTGCTTCATAATATTTGGACATTTCATTGAAAATTTTAAAAACAGTTTAAGTGAATTTCCGGGGTTGTTAATCGAACACATAATAGGAATAATGCATCATAAACAACTTAATATTTGAGAAACATTTTATTGCACTATTTATAGAAAAGTTACCTCAAACTTCTCCTTTAACATAATCTTTCCACTCCAACAAACTAAGTTTGATCCCTTTGTATGACCGAACCCAATTAGGGACTGATTCATGAATATTCAGTTGACAAAGCGCGCATGCTATCGTTCTCATGCCCTTCAATGTAGCCCACATTTTAACTAAAAATGTACCTGATTTATACATTGTTGTCGGAATTTTCCAAGCCTTATATTTTCTCTCGTGAATGATTACGAAAAGAGGGAGGTGTATGCATTTAAAAGCAGTCATTATTGCAGCTTTGAGACATATTAGTTTTAAAAAGACACCAGTGAGTTAAATATTTATATTTAAGTCTTATCTAGCGAGTTAAGGATACCAGAAACACGCTCAAAAGAGTAAAATGCCAAAAATAAGACACTGTTTGTTTATGGGACATATATCTTTAAAAATTTCCAATAGAGCTTACCTTTTTTTTGTGATCTTAATAAAGATATTTTTATCATTCTATAGAAATACAAGAACAATTTTTTAGTTAATTTTTTTTCCTGTTTAACTTAAGTTGGACACAATTTATGAGATCTTATAATTCATTTTTGTGAAAAAAAAGTATGTATTAATTATGTAAAATATTTTTTGCACGTATATAAAACAATACGAAAAATATAGTTAACCTAATTTTTTAGCAAAATATTAAGGTATTTTCTTTAAAAAAGTTGTAAAACTACCTAATTTTGAAAATTTATATTGTTTTCCTCTTTATTACACATAAGACTATTTTTTAAGAAACTATGTACTACTTCGACTAACAAAATAGGTTTACTGTATGCACAAGTATCTGTATCGAAGTATACAAAATTTGGAACCATATAGTGTGCAATAGATTTCTTAAAAGTGCACCCAAAAGCAAAAAAATTTGCTTTGGAGGAAAAGTGAAAAAACTAAACATATTCTTTTCACGTTTATATTTACATTTTTTGTCAATTACTTTTTGATATTTTAAGGTTATTTTACCAACGAACATATAAGTGATATACATTTTTAGATTCAGAAAAATATGCACTATTTTTTAATATTAAAATTGAAAAATGGATTTTTTGAATGTGCATGATGTCCTGGTTCTTTTAAAAAGATCAAATTTCAGACTACATAAAAACTAACTTGTTACAAGTTCAAAATAGAATTTAAAAACCCTATTAGGAAGGTTGTTCATTTTTATTCCACTAAAAAAAATGCAGGTGTGTACTACTTCTATTACTTACATGTATTAAATAACAATAAATGAAAGATATATTTTATAGTAAATCTGCCTTAGACTTTTGTACTAAACCCTGCGTGTCTTGACAAAAGAATTTATAAATTTCAAAATAAATTTGTAGCACTATAGAACATTCATCATCTTCTTTTGTACTGTCTTAAGTAATTTTTCTTTTGTACTGTATTTTGCAAAGCTATTCCTTAAAAGCGATTTCGGTTTTTTCCCCAGGACATTTGACATTAACCATCGAATTATTATCCGGAGTGCTATGATTTATGTAGGTAACTCTTTAAAGGAGTAAAGTTCTCAGAGTGGTAGAATAGCTGGCACTTTTGATCAAATAATCCAATAAATTTTATGCTTTTTGGTTCTTTAATTAACCATAAAATATCACGAACTACTATTCACATTATTCACTATTTAAACATCTTTAAAACACCGTCCAAGGTCTCGTCACTATTTTTCTCCTTTTCCCACTTCTTAAGTCTCTTTCCTCGTTGCAGTTTCATATCTATTTTTTTTTCACTCATAGCCATTCGAAGATAGTATTTCGTCTTTAGATGTAAACTATTTACCAACGGTATACCATACTTACTCTTTTGATGCATCTTACTGTAGATGCTCGAGTGAGTGTGTGGTGACCTGTAGCCACCCCTTACACTAATACCTTCTCGTCTATCTGAAAATCCGGCTGGATGTGTAGGCGGACTTAAATGATCAAAAGACGTAATTCCCATTTTAACAGATTTATTGATGCTTATCAATAAATAAGTTTAGACACAACACAATTCAAGTTAAGATAGATAAGTGAGAGTGGAGTAATGAAGTGGTGTATCAATACTAGTGGATAAATACAGAATTTTTTTTTCCAACTCTCTCCCAAAGTCCTGCATTGCTGCCTCATCGTGGTGGGAGAGTGTTCCTGGGAGGAATGGGTGAAGTACGTCGGGAGTGTATGCTTCTGGTAGGGTCACCAAGGCGTGAAGGCTATTCCAATATGCTCAGCTAAATGCATGCAGGCATGAAACAAAGTCAGACTTCAACCTTGGTGCCTCACGGTCTTGGACCTCATGAAGCTGCATCTTGCACCCTTCATCATGACTCGTTTGTTAAAGAACTTTGAACATACTGCATCGTCCGTCGCGCAGGATAAAAAGGGACGCGTTCGGAGTGTTAGTAGAGGCCTCCGTCCGAAAAGTAAGCTACAGTCTACTTCTTTTTCTTCTGGCAGGAACCAATTGAGAATATTGCAGTGTAATATCAATGGACTATGTACGTCAGCTACAAGAGTAAAGCTTGATCAATTGCTAGACTTGGAAAATCGGCATCAGGCATATATAATCGCAATACAAGAGACAAAACTGAAACCCACTTAAAACCTTTAGCTTTGAGAGTATTGTATTCTTCGTAAAGATAGACTTAATAAAGGAGGTGGTGGTTTAATGTTTCTTATTAGAAACTCTAATTTCGAATGTGTTAAACTTCCTCCTTTTAGTGACACTGAGCTTGAAGCACAAGCCATTAAAATTAAATGGAATAACAAATGTCTTAATATATATAATGCTTATCAGCCCCCTGGCAATCGTGGAGTTTCATCAGACACTTTGATCCCAATGTTCACCGATTCCTCATTTATCTTGGGTGATTTTAACGCTGAGCATCCTCTTTGGGGAAGCTCAGTTGCTAACGATCGAGGCAATGAACTTTCAAACCTGCTGAATGATCATGCTTTTTGTATTCTGAATGACGGGACACCAACTTATTGCTCTCATAGCTATGCTAGTCGGGATGCTTTAGATATTGCATTTGTAAGCCCAGATATCTTCCCAAGTTGCAGCTGGGCTGTGCTGAATTCGGTTGGAAGTGATCACTCACCTGTCCTCATTGAGTTTAGTCACACTCACAAAACTCCCAGTAGCAAAAATGCCCTCTTCTGGAATTTAAAAAAAGCTAACTGGTGGTTGTACAAATCCTCCTTTGATAATTCACTCTCTGGGGCAGTATCCTTCTGTGATCTTGACAGCAAATGGAGGTTTTTCAAGGATTCAGTATTAAGGTGACAGAACACCTTTAAAACTCAATTTTCGGTCAAAATATCGATTTTTCGTTTTTGATCAAATATTAAAATTCAATCTTTTATCTTTTTAAATCTGTAAAAATTTTGTTTCTAGCTTAATTAGAAGCCAAGTTACATCTGCTTTAATATTACTTGATCATGAATTTCTCTGACCGGAAATGCCTTTCTGCTAACCGGAAGTGGCCCAAATTGTTTGCTTACGTTTCTCTTTCATGGTATATGACATGAAGTATGAAAATTAATATACAAATATTTTGTCAGAAATTAAAATAGAATATTTGAGAATAAATATAAATGTATTTGGAAATACATTTTTCCTTTTTTATGAATGAAATCTGGCATCAAATTTGTTGTTTACTGACTTTGTTTGCATATATGTTTGATTTTCATACTGAAAGAATCGACAGCGTAGAAAGTTAAAAAATAATTCTATTCTGTTTTATTTTTGCTTGAAAATGGTTAAAAGTATTGCTAGAAAGCGTAAGAGACAATTTTTTGGAAATAAATACACAAAAATTTCCGAAAATAACAGCAATTCAACACCTGTTCCTGAATGCACTGCTGGTTCTTCAAAATTGGGAAATGAGAGTATGTCAACTGCAGAAGAAATGCCTGGTCCTCTGTTTGGTAACAGAATCATTGATCTTGAGCTTATTGTGGATGCATTTTCTCAACTTTGCTGCCCAAAATGTTTTGCTGAAAAAGTAGAGCTTTTTGAGGATTCCATGTATGGATTATGCTCTCATTTTACACTAAAATGTAAATGCTGTGACTTTTTCTTTGCATTTGCTTCATCAAAAAAAGTTGTAAATGCACCAGTCATAAATACCAGGCTAGTAATATGGTATGCGGCAGATAGGCAAGGGTTTTGCTGGTGCATTTAAATTACGCTCAACATTAAATTTGCCTCGACTGAGACAAAAACTGCTTTCAAAAATCAGGAAGCAAAGCTTTTAAAAGTGGTTCAGGAAGTAGCTGAGGAATCCATGAAAAAAGCTGCTACTGAAATTGTGGATATAAAACAAAATTTTTCATCTGATTTTGTAAAATGTGGCATATCTGTGGATGGCACATGGCAGCGTAGAGGCTATACGTCTATGAATGGTTGTGTTGCTGCAATATCAGTTGATACTGGTAAGGTGTTAGACGTAGAAGTTATGTCATCCTACTGTCCTACATGTAAGAGACTTCAGACTATGCCAAGAAATTCTGAATATGAGTCGTCAAAAGGCGACCACATATGTCAGTGTAACTTCACGGGATCTTCGTCAAAAATGGAAATTGTGGGGGCTTCACGAATATTTCTTCGTTCAGAAAAAAACCGCAGACTTCAATGCACGCAATATTATGGGGATGGTGACTCAAAAGCTTTAATGAGTGTGAAAGACACTTATGGAATGAACAGTGTGACAAAGTTTGAGTGCATTGGCCATGTACAAAAGAGAGTGGGCTCGCGTCTAAGAAAGCTAAAAACAATAACTAAAGGACTGTCTGGTAAAGGCAAATTAACTGATAATTTTATCGACCGACTTCAAAATTACTACGGAATTGCTGTACGCAGTAATGTCGGTAACTTAAATGCCATGCAGCAAAATGTAATTGCTGCGTTATATCACTGTGCATCAAGTGATAAGAAACCGATGCATGGTCAGTGCCCAATAGGGAAAGACAGCTGGTGTTATTTTCAGCGGGGGGGGGGGCAAATGGAACAAAATGTTCCACAAAATATGCTGGTTTATCAAATGATGTTTTAAATAAAATTAAACCAGTATATTTAGAGCTATGCGACAAACAGATATTAAGTAAGTGCTTACATGGACGCACGCAAAATGCAAATGAGTGTTTTAACGGAATAGTCTGGCAAAAAGTTCCGAAAGAAGTATTTGTTTCGCTCAAAACAATTAAATTTAGGTCGTATGATGCTGTTATACATTTCAATGAGGGATTAAATGGGTGCCTCAAAGTTTTTAATAAGATGAATATTGAAAATCCTGGGGTGTTTACCTTAAGGGGATATAAACATTTAGATAAATGCAGAATCCGTGAATCGATTCATAACGCAGACCCCAAAACAAAGAAACATAGGAAAATTTTAAGAGCCCTTAAAAAGAAAAAAAAATATTGTTTTAGAAGTTAAAGATGGAGAGAATTATAAATCTGGTGCATTTTAATAAGAAAGTAAGTGTTTTTCTTGTAATCAGATTAGTTTAATGTTATTTTTGTCGTTTTCTCAAAATGAGTTTTTTTACATTTTTTCTTACTGCAAAACACAATATCTCAAAAAGTTATGCTTGGATGAAATAAAAAATTTATATATATGTTTTTTAAATACTAATACAGGGAATAGACCTCTCTTAAGATTTTATATTGAGTAGACATTTTTTTATACATCAATAAAGTGAAAATTACAAAAGCTTTTAAAGAAAATTTCAACGTTAAGAAGCTCGAAACACAATAGCTTCTCACGTAATGGTTATATTACCAAAATAAGTGTCTATTCCCTAGATAAGGTTGTATGCTATATTATTCAATTTACAAAATGTCAATATATTTATTTTATTTTCAGTTATCATCTTTTGCGTAAAGTCTTATTTTTGCTTATTTTTTCATAAAATACCCCTTTCACAGAAAAAATGTGCACTAATAAGACTTTACTTGGGTGTTTTTCTGATTTTAAAGACCCATAAGGTCATAAAATATGCATTAACAGGCAAAATTCAGGTTAATTCAAAAAATTTTCTTCGAAGGTGTTCTGTTACCTTAAGAGCCGTTTGTGTAGCCATTCTAGGAGTCAATAGGAAAAAGTATAAGCCGAACTTTATTCATAATAGTGAGGCGCTTTTGCCTCTTTTACATCAGAGAAATGCCTTTCAGAGAGATTTCATGTCTTCTCCGTCTCCCGACGCTAAATCTGTCTTAAATCTGATTAATGCAAAGATTAAACAGCTGTATTCGGTAATCAGAAGAGATCGTTGGAATAGCCTGTGTGAAGGGCTTGACTCACGTACTCCTAACACAAAACTCTGTAACTTGGTAAAGAACATAGATAGAATGCAGCCTCAGGTTGAAAAGACCAATACGTTTAGCCATCCTGGTAGATCTTTATGCAGTGACAATGAGGCTGCGAATATGTTGGGCAGACATTATCAGAAAGAGACAGGCAGACTTTCTTTTAACTCTGAAGACAAAGGGATAACAAAATCAGCGAGAGCTTTTATTCATAAAAGCCACTGTAATCCCAGTGGATTCAATTCCGTTTTTAACAAGGATTTTGCAATGATGGATCTGGAAATTGCTTTCCAGGAATTGAATTTTAACAAATCGCCTGGCATGGATGGAATACATGGTCAAATGTTAGTCCACTTGAGTCAACTGGGCAGACGTTTTCTCCTTGATATTTTTAATACTTCTTGGAACGCTGAAAAAATTCCCTAGGGATTAGAAAGAAGCCTCATCATCCCCATTAGAAGACATGACAAACTGGCTAATGACCCCAACAGTTATAGGCCAATCGCACTTACCAGCATCTCGTGCAAACTCATGAAGAGGATTGTTCTTCGTAGACTTTCTACTTTTCTTGACCAAAACAACTTAAGGTAACAGAACACCTTCGAAGAAAATTTTTTGAATTAACCTGAATTTTGCCTGTTAATGCATATTTTATGACCTTATGGGTCTTTAAAATCAGAAAAACACCCAAGTAAAGTCTTGTTAGTGCACATTTTTTCCGTGAAAGGGGTATTTTATGAAAAAATAAGCAAAAATAAGACTTTACGCAAAACATGATAACTGAAAATAAAATAAATATATTGACATTTTGTAAATTGAATAATATAGCATACAACCTTATCTAGGGAATAGACACTTATTTTGGTAATATAACCATTACGTGAGAAGCTATTGTGTTTCGAGCTTCTTAACGTTGAAATTTTCTTTAAAAGCTATTGTAATTTTCACTTTATTGCTGTATAAAAAAATTTCTACTCAACATAAAATCTTAAGAGAGGTCTATTCCCTGTATTAGTATTTAAAAAACATATATATAAAATTTTTATTTCATCCAAGCATAACTTTTTGAGATATTGTGTTTTGCGGTAAGAAAAAATGTAAAAAAACTCATTTTGAGAAAACGACAAAAATAACATTAAACTAATCTGATTACAAGAAAAGCACTTACTTTCTTATTAAAATGCACCAGATTTATAATCCTCTCCATCTTTAACTTCTAAAACAATATTTTTTTTCTTTTTAAGGGCTCTTAAAAATTTTCCTATGTTTCTTTGTTTTGGGGTCTGCGTTATGAATCGATTCACGGATTCTGCATTTATCTAAATGTTTATATCCCCGTAAGGTAAACACCCCAGGATTTTCAATATTCATCT
>BMAO01001055.1:0-21198 GCA_019973975.1 Trichonephila clavata | reverse complement strand
TTGTGCTGTCCTTTATATGTTGTGCTGTACTTTATATGTGTGCTGTCCTTTATATGTTGTGCTGTCTTTATATGTTGTGATGTCCTTATTGTGTGCTGTCTTTATATGTTGTGATGTCCTTGATTTGTTGTGCTGTCTTTATATGTTGTGATGTCCTTTATTTGTTGTGCTGTCTTTTATTTGTTGTGCTGTCTTTTATTGGTTGTGCTGTCCTTTATTTGCTGTGCTGTCTGTATTGTGTGGTCTGTGTTGTTTTGTGTTGCGTTGTATTGACTGTATTGTATGTGTTGTGTTGTGTTGTATTGTATGTGTTGTGTTGTATTGTATTCTATTGTATATGTTGTGTTGTGTGGTATTGTATGTGTTGTGTGGTATTGTATGTGTTGTGTGGTATTGTGTGTGTATTGTATTAACTGTTCCTGTTAATGAAAACTTGTAAAGACCGATTATTAATCTTCTCTTGATGTCAATTTTGTATCACCGAGGATGTTTTGCAATGCAAGAAAAACCTGGCATTTGGTTTGGGCCAGGTATGGATTATATGGTGAATACGTCAAAACCTTCTCGATCAAGCTTCTGGACTTTCTGGTGATTCACTATAGACGTGAGTAGTCTGGCGTTGTCTTGATGGAACACAGTCCCTCTCCTACTTCTCAATTCTGGACATTTCTGGTCAATTGTTAGCTTCAAACGGTTCAATTGCTAATCGAATTTTGTCTCTGGCCTTATGGAAAGAATTCATAATAGTCCCACTAAATGCACAGCGGAACCTTCCTGGTTTGGCCACTGTTTGAGCTTCTTTACTGCATTTTGATCACAATTGTTTTCAGACAACATTGTTGTATTTGACAAATTTCTCATTACTGGTCACCATCCGTTTAATAATGAGTCATTTTTATTTCGTTTGGCTAAGGCTTTGCAGCTGGAAATTTGACTCATGTTTTTTTATGAATTGGTGTGTGGCACCCAAACATCAAGTTTCTTTTTGAACCCAGCTTTGTGGGCAAATGATTTAAAACTGTTCTATCTTCAGCTCCTGGTAGATGCTACGATTACTAACTTGTCGGTCAGCTTCGATTATTTCTGTGGTGTTATCGACAATTTCGATGACAGGCATACCTGAATGGAATCAATGAAATCAAAATGCACTTAAATGGCTACTACAGCATTGTCACAATTTCAGTCGCTTGGCTCGCATTGTCACCTTCATCAAAGAGAAACATGAAAGTCAACAAAAAGAAATTTCGATACATTTTACAGTTTAACACCCTGTAACTCACAGCTAAATGGACCAAAAAAAATAGCAAAATTATTTTTTAGTGCAAAATGTCACATTTACAACGAGCATAAATTTAAAATTGCTCGTTACCGATACTAAACGAGATATCAATCTTTACAGCCATCCACTGAAAATATAATGAAATTCTTGTGAAAATTTTGCTTCTAGAGAGCCCATCCCTTGACCGAAAGGAAATCTTCGCTTTCAGCCGGAGCTCTTGATACAAATCGCTACCCAGGAGTTGCTCCCCTGACGAACGCTGTACCAGGGCGCTGATGGCACAGTTCCAGAGTCCACTTTGAGGATCCATACCAGGGGTCATGTGCGCTTTGATCCCTTCGATTGGTATGAGCCCCGTTTACGTGCAGCAATTAGGCTATGGGGACACTGATCCTTGCAATTGGTGATTGGGTGTGCGTCACTATAAGAGACTCCGGAACAACTGAAAGCTTTGATCCTCCGATGTAGGCCTTGGTGTGGTTCTCTCTCTCTAGTTTATATTCTATTTTTCATTTGTGGCCGTGGAAGCGGTCACGGTAACGGACTCGTGGCAGACGTGTCATGAGTTCGAACCTAGAATCACTGAAGAACCGCGATGCAGAGGGATACCACCAATGCACGTTAAATATGTCAAAGCTCAAACGTCCTCTAAATGATGTGGAAGTTAGGAGAGGAATGTACCGGCTCAGGTGTCATTCTCGTCACTTGACCATGATTTAAAATTACGAGGTCTTCCACGGCCGCTTATTTAATTAACACAAGGACTAATGCAATTTTTTATCAAAAATATTTATTATTGTTCAATTTGGGGAAGAGCGGAGACAATAGATTTATGAAACCTAAAGTATGACACATATACTTCTGATTTCAAAGTATTTAAAAAACGTTGAAAAATAGCGTCAATAACAGTACCACTGTTAGTTGTCGAAACATTTCGATTTGTGTTCATTTCGAGCTTGAGTTCATCAGTCAAAAAAGCTATGAGTGGCTAGGCTTCTAGCAAACAGAAGTTAACTTTAAAACCACCGCTCAAAATCATGGGAATCAAGTGATAGTTTTTTTTTAAAAAAAAAGAGCAGGATCGCCTTTGGTATACGGTAAAAGTAAAAAATGCAGGAAATCTTTAATTTTTTTAACCGTTTGATTCGGAGAAATATATACGACCACCGAAATCACTGTTTGTCCATTTTCAAATAAGCATTCTGCCGCACATATGTCTCCAAATATCTTGACTAACAAACCCCAGTCCACTTGTTTGACAATAAGTAATATCAATATGAGGAGTCACAACATGTAAGTTTTTTTGTTTGCGATAGATGGAACACCAGCTGCTTTGTGGCCCGGTTGTTTAAATTGTACGCATCAATCGAAGTCAGGTATCGAAACACATTCGTCATTATCTAACCACGTCTCTTCCAGCATGAGTAACGAACAATTTTGTGAAATAACGTCGAAATCTGTTTGGTGAGCCTCAGACTTTGACAATTGAGTGTAAGGATCGCAAGTTTATCCTTGGTGAATTTTAATAAGACTTGCTGGTATGTGTGAAGTGGATTTAGAGTCACGCGCAAAAGAAACCGAGTTTTTTGAATTAGAATCTTTGAAATGCTAACTTTAACAATATACAAAAGGCTGGTGGCTTGATGGCTACTAGAGTTGGACCCCCTTGGATACATCTTTCCAAGATCCAGCTAATGGACTTAGCTTCTTTTCTGATCCTAAAATGAGAAAACAAAACAAAAACAAAGATCCCATGGCCTAGAACGCAGGGGGGAGGCTCCGAATGAGGAGAAAAAACAGAACTTCACTGCGAGGGTAGCAAAGAGACACCATCAAGCACACTGATTGGTCTAATTAAATAGCGCGCGCTTCCATAACTCCCTATTACACATTTCCGTCCCTTTTCACGAAATCACTCATACAAATCTCCAGCAACTGAGAGGAAAGATGTACACATCAAAAACTTCGTTCCTGAACTGTTACCAACAATGGCAACACCAAATGCAAAAGTGTGTAAGTGCTGAAGGAAACTACTTTGAAGGTGATAATGTCACGGAGAACTGATTCTGTACGCACAATGATTTATTAGACCAGTCTCGTTTTTTAACACCCTTTTATAAGCTTCACTTGTATGTAACGGAATCTTTGAACTCCATTATTATCCACTTTATAAGGCCAGAGTAATTTCGAAATTTCGCTCACTTGTCCAGAACAGATGACAATATAATAATTTAATAATTTGTTCCATTGTTTTGATCAGATTAATGATTTCCTGTTTTCAGATCCCCTCCAATATCTGGTGACTCATTTCAGATCCCATTTCCAGATTTGGCGACAAAAGATTAAATTACAACTCATTTCGGTTAACTTTAGCGTACTTTTTTCGTTTTTTCTCAACTGTAATTTTTGTGTCCCACTCGAATACTAGCAAATCTTTCTATTATTGTTCTCTTTATAACACGAATTTATAAATTTACCAGTTTCCAAAGAGTCTTCCATTTTCTTGAAAATTTTACTGGATGTAACAAAACTTTTAAGTTATTCTCTTTCAACTATGCACGTGATCATAAGCAGCCCAGCACAAATTTCAATCACTGAAGTTAATATATCAAATAGCAACGTTTTTAATATATTAAAATTTATCAGTATTACTATAACATGCCAGTAACTAGAGAATCCCCTTTATCCCATACGTTATTTTTAAAGTGGGTATAAAGAACTGTGTAAATAATTTAAAAAACAAACAATTCAACTGTTAACTGTACTTTTTTACCATGTTTTTTATTAACTCGCTTTCTTGTCTATCCGGGTGGAACTTTGTAATTGATTTTAAACTAACTTCCCGATAAGCTAAAGACTTGAAATTTGGACCATAGCTCAGAAATGGATGACAGTGCATGAATATGTGGAAAACCGTTTAGCGTATTTGATTACATTAAAGATTTATATGAATTTTTAAAGCAATTAGGCTTAGCAGTGAAATTTCCCGTCCCTTGCGTGCGTATACTCTCGAAAAGTGCGGGTCTCGGTGCGTTTTCTTCTCCGTTCGTCGGTCCTGAAAGGTTTAATATACAGCAACAGCATTAGTATAATTTGAGCTATAAAACAAGTAAGCAGTTCGGAGAAACTGTATTCTCAGCTAAGGTTTCTTTGTAGTTGTTGCGTGTGTGTGAGTGTATTCTAATATTTGATTAATACAATACCCCAACAGTCGAATAATTGTCCAATACTAAAGTTAACTGAAATAAAAAAACTATATAATTTCAAATTAAAAAATACTCTCTTCCAACATTTCTCTCAACCCTGAAATCTGCATCTGCCGGTTAGAAAATGTATCACATTGGAAACAAACACGCATATCATTAAAGAAAGTGCCCAAAACTTTTATTTATATTTGTAAAAACGATTTTTAATATCAATACTAAACAAAAACTGAAGACAATGGATAGCACGTGGCTTATAGTGCGAAACAGATGCAATTCTTCAATATCCGGAAAAAATTAAAACTTAAGGAATATATTTGAAGAAAGGCAATAAAAACTCGATATTATTCATAGAATTCTGATCACACCCAATAAGGACATGGATACGGAATCGCATTTGAAAAGGATCGCTTAGAATTCAGATTCGAATTTGAAACAAATGCATTTAAATCTGCTCGAATTCTAAGTAAAATATCCCGTTTTCGAACTTTTTGCCATTTCTTTCAAAGAATTTAAACTATAGTGTTTTCAAGATTTGAATGCAAAAATACGTCATTAAAGTTTCACGAAAAAAAGTTTGAAATTCTAAACTAGAACTAATTTAATAGTTTAATAACTAAAGAAAAGTCGACGATGTACGTGTGAAAGAGGTAAATAATATGTTTTTGCTACATGTCTCAAAATATAAATGTCTCAATTGTTGAGGAATTTGAACCCAATAAACTTAAATCTGAACTGCTTATGAATAACTTAAATCAGGGTATAAAATTCATAACACAAAATTATCATAAAACACCTAAATATGAAACAATTCCAAACCTTGTTTTTTAAATTTAAGCCTTTTAGAATACAAATTCATATCTTCGAGTAACCTTTTTATTAATCCAAAATTTTTAAAAAAATTACATTGAAAATAATATCATTTTTCTATTTTTTTCAAAAACAATATTTTTGTAATTTAAAAGCAAATATACTAAAATTTGTACAGAGTTGTCCAAAATTATCACCCAAACTCTGCGCCTCGTCGGGATTGTATAAAAACCCTCAAAGAACTGTACTTGTAGGATCCATAGATTATGAGAAAAGTACAAAAGAAAAAGTATGCCAATGAGAGGAAAAATCATTGTATTTGTCTAATCAAAAGCAGTATTTGCAGATATTTTAAAAGGTATTTCTAAATGTCCGCTGTGTATATTGATGGAGGTTTAAGGCATCCGACTACTTGCGACAATTTTTTTTTAAAAAAAGGAGGTATGGGAATTTTTTTGCAGTTTTTTAGATTTGCTTAGAAAATTTTAAGAAAAATGTGTTAAAATTAAGAAGAGAAAAAGAAATTATTATTACTAAAATGAGAACAAAATGGTAAAAATTTACAAAACATAACATAAACGAGGCCCATTCTGTACCAAAAGATTATGAACAAATTTTCCATTTTTCAATTCTGATCATGTATCTTCTGCTATTCATTTTTGAAATGACCTTCAGGATAAGAGATATTTTAATTTTTACAAAAACTAAAACTCTTTATCTTAATTATTATACGAAACTGCTTAAAAAACAGTGATTATATTATATAAGGGACTGTAAATTTTGTAATAAAACAGTAGTTGATAAATCTGAAGGTTAAAAAGCTTCTACTATTACACAGAATATACACAAAAAATTTCAGTTAGTTATTTTCAAAACACTTTTAGCAATAGTTGTTCCCATTTGGTGCATTTTCAAAAAAAAAAAAACACACATTTCGAGTAAAACGCGTTTTAAAGTATGGCATCTTGCTTAAAGAGTAATGACATCTGCTTTTACTAAAGCACTTGTATTTTTTGTTCTAAAAAGATTGGAAAATAATAAGCTTTCATATTTTTATAAAGTTAATAAGATGGTCTATAAAAATAAAATCATAAAAAGAAATTTTGTACATTTTGGCAAAATTCACTATTTTAGGGTAGTCGGATATCTTAATAGAATGTTTTTTTTTTACTTTTTACATTTTAAAATAACTATGCATGTGAATATGAGTGTGTATAACAAAAATACTACTTCAAAGAATCTCCTAGTCTTTTAATAGAAAGCCTTAGAATATTGGAACATCTAAAAAAAGGATTCCATCGTTTTTCAAAGCAAAGCGTGGTTTGTCTGAATTATTTTTCTACCCTTCATAAGGGCTCACCTAGGAATAACGTAGATGTGAACATTCTTTTTATGATGCTCTGCATAATTCTTGCTTAAGCTATGATGTATATTTCTTCTTTCATTACAGTTCTAAAAGTGAAGAATTAAACAAAAAATATTCTAAAAAAGGCTAACAATTGTTATGATATTTTAAAAATATTTCCATTTATTTATTCCAAATTTTAAATTCAGATATTTTTTTTTAATAAAAATTAAGTATATAAAATCAAAACATAGTGATTTGTGTTTAAAAATTAAACACAGTTATTTTTTTTAAAAAAACACTTTATAAAAATTTTATTTCGATTAACAACAACCCAGTTTGATGCCGTAACACCACTACATAAATACTATTTTACAGCAAAAAAAAAAAAAAAAAAATCGCCAAGTGCTTAAACATTTTCTATAAAATATAAAACAATCAACGATCTTCATTTTCCCAATCATCCCCCACAAAATCGAAGCCATAACCCAATTAAATCCGTTGATGCATCTCTAATTCAACGCTATATGAAATTAAAATACAACCTCGCTCATTGAAAATCAAATGGGCCCTGACCCAAGTGCAAGACGCTTAGGGCTTCAACTCGATATCGATTACGCTATCGATTCTTCAGGAGAATTTCCCTATCTTTCAATCGTCTGTCTTGCAGTTAGTATTCGTTAAACACGTAGAAATGCAATTATTATTCATTGAAGCGTTTCTAAATGGTAAGAGGGGCGTTCATTAAGTAAAGAAAAGTCCTCTAGTGGAAAGGAATATGTAATTTGCAATGCTTAGTTGATCCAGAGTGTAAAGAACTAGACATTTACCTACTAGAACTAGTCATGGAAATTGTCATTTTTTGCGATGGTTTAAGTATAGTGATTTTAATCAACTGAAAAGGTTACTGTTAGAATTAAAAGATATATTTTTTTTTCATGTTATAACGTGTCTATAAAAATACACTTTTCGTTACATTGTCTCCAGCGAGGTACTCGTAGTTTAAATACTTATGTCAAGGTCGTGTTTTAAATAAATGGCATGAAAGATATTTGTTCCAATAATAATTAAGTTAATTGACAATTTAACAATTCATTTACTAAACGGCTAACTATATCTGACAGTGTCATCTGTTAAAGATGTAATAAACAGAAAAGGTATCCGAGTACTAGCAACAACTTTTTTAAAAAAAAATGAAGATATGGGGAATTTTTCTGGTTTTTAGATTTGTTTTGTACATTTTAAGAAAGGTAGGCTAATTAAGAAGAGAAAAAGAATTATTATTATTAAAAGGGGTAAAAATTTACAAAAAATAACATAAACGGGGCCCATTTTGTACAAAAGTTTATGGACAAATTTTCATTTTTTCAATTCTGATGTGTTGCTAGGTTATTCATTTTTGAAATGACTTTTAGGACAAGAGATATTTTAATTTTTACAAAAACTAGAGCACTTTATCTTAGTTATTATATGAAAATGCTTAAAAAAAACAGTGATTATATTCACATAAGGGACTGTAAATTTCGTAATAAAACAGTGATTGATAGATTTGAAGTTAAAACACTTCCACTGTGATGCAGAACATACACAAAAAAAATTCAGTTAATTACTTTCAAAACTTTTGTAGCAATCTCTGGCCCCGTTTGAGCATTTTCAGAAAAAAAAACACATTTCGAGTAAAACGCGTTTTAAAGTGTGACATATCTTGCTCAAAGGAATTGCATCTGCTTTAACTTAAACACTTGTTTTTGTTCTGGTGAACGGAAAATAATATACTCGGTATTTTTATAAATTTTAAAGATGACCCATAAAATAAAATCATAAAAAATTTGTCAATTTTTGACAAAATTCACAATTTTAGGTTAGTCAGATTCTTTAAGCATATTAGAAACGTAAAAAACAAAACGAAAAAATTGTGCATTTTTAAAACTGTATGTTTCTGTGTATCGGCCGAAATTTTTGGAAAATTTTTAAAGTGAACGTCAGAGGGTCTGGTTTATATATGTAGTTATCTGGTTTATATAAGTAATTTAGCAAAAACTGGTTTATTTTTCATATTTTTTCGTTGGCTATAAGCCAGTGATCTTAATCTTTTAACTTTTTTATGTCTTTGTAATGTAACTTTAATTATAAAGGAAGAAAAAAGTCCCAGTCTAAGTAAAAAATTTAGTAAATATCATTTCGTATTTTAATTTATAACCACAGATGAAATATTAAAATGAATTCGCGGTCCGATGTGGAATGTTGATATTATAAGCTTATGTGGAACAAATATCACATACGAATTTTTTCAAGGGAAAATAAATAAAATCGATAGAAATAGAACGATTCAATATCTACGAATACTTTTTGTAGAATTAGTGAAATTGATAGTATAAACATGATGCAAGATCTTTGCACATTATGGTGCAGTTACAGTTAAAATTATGCAACCAGTTAGAGTGAAAAAGGCATGATCGAAAGCGTATTGATAATATTTTCTTAATAAAATTTCATGTGTAGAGATTCACAGTAATTTCTCAAAAAAAAATATAGAATTGGCGATAAAATTTAATGATTTCAAATACCATTATTCTGCTTTGAATATACAAAAAAAAGAAGTTCGAATTCACTTACTATTTGAAGACTTTGTAAAAGATATTTTGCATCAAGTTGCATTGATTTAGTTTCCTGAAAGAAGAAAAGTAGAAATTCAGTTTTGTTCTGATCAAATATTACAGAAGCATGGAAATAAATATTTTCAAACGCAATATAACACACAATTTTTTTGTTCGTATAACTTTTGACTCATATCTAACTTTATAAAACAATTTTAGCTCATGACTAAATGATTTAAAACAAAGTATGAATGTATCACAATTATTTTAACTATTTACTACATTATTATTAAAATTTAATAAAATCATCATTTATACTATCTTTTTTAGAGTCGAAAATTTTCATTTCATACCATATCTAAACAAATATGTATTAATTATACAAAGTTGTATATGAATTACTATAATGATACTTTACTAACCAAAAGATAACTAAAGTTCAATATTAAAAGAACGAGAGCGATAATTTCTTTAAATTGTTACAATGATATTTTGAGATAAATTATCATCAAATAGGATACATTAAATATGAACATCATGGAGTTTTTTATGTGTGAAATATTGTTGGTTTTTCTTACTCTGAATATTACATACACAGAGCCAAACTTTATACTTATATTCATTTATGAATATAAACTTCATTAATATTCATATTCATATATGAATATATATATAAACCTTCTTAATATTAATAAACATATATGGATATAAACATCATTAATATTCATATTCATATACTTATTTTATATTTATCAATAATGTGTACATGATTTCAAGTGATGATTTGATTGGAGATTTTTCGCAAAAATCGTCCTCTTTTAATTCGATCTGATATTAGTAAATCGAATTAAGTCTCCGTTGTATCTATCAAAAAACTCGTCTGCAAATTAGATAATTAGCTATGTAGTTTTGTTAATATGCATCTGGTAACAGAATTTTTTTTTATTTCTTGTAAAATTACAAATCTTTAATTGAACTTTAAGCTTAGAATGGAAGATAAAAAATTTTCCCCTTAATTTTTGTGAGATTATCGTAAAGTCTGTATGGTAAGTACTTTTAAATTGTTTACAAGAGTAATATTATAATTAATAATATTATTCTTTATACATATGGTATGCTCTTGAACAAAATTAATAGAATTCGCAAATTACTTTTATTTGTATGAATCGCATATAACCACAGGTACTAATTAGGCCAACTAGAATTATGCAAATATTTGGAATACGAGTTCTGACAGTAGAGATGATATGTGCGCAAGAAATGTTATCGGTGATTGATGTGCGTACTTACACGACAATCGAATGTTACTTACAAGCTTTGTAAACGATGTCCCTTGACATCCGTTAATGTTTGAGAGTTAAAATTACCACCAGCCATAATCAAAACGAATATTATTTATATCTTTTACAAGTCTCCTCGAATATCCTTTTACAAGTCTCCCAAACCCAGGCTAGAAAATGCACTTATAATAAAGTATTGGAGCAAAAGCGAGAAAGACGAGATATTTAATATTTATTTATGAGTAGAATCAATTACTTTTGAAACTTTTGGTAATTTATGTTCTAAATAATCGTAACTCCAATTTCAGATAATCAATTTCTGGCCGATTTGATTCCAATTCAAATATCTTGACAGAACCATCAATTATCAATCTTATTAATTAATTATTTAATTTATTTATTTATCTGCGAGTCTTTATCGTCTAGATTTCAATTACTTTACGTGAATCACTAATTTCTATCATCTAACATAACTTCTCTCTCTCCTTCTCTCTCTCACCTAAATATTAATACTTAAATATAAGGCCTAATTTACATAGATCGCATCTTTTATTTCGGGATAAAGTTTTCAATTGCATAATATTTAAAGTAATACATTTTCCCCAAGAGGATTAGCAAGAGGCACGCAAATAGACCCGTTACAGGTTGAAAACGAATGTTTACGTTAATAAGTTGATTATTTATTAACATGTAACTGTGATGCACAATAAGGCTATTGGTGATAAACGTCGTAATTTTGAACCTCGGTCAAGTAAAGAAGAAGACATATAAACCGGCTCCCTTCTCTCTAAACTTCCAAACAGTAAAATAAATTTCATATAACTCAACTCTGGGCACGAACTTATGAACGTTGGAAAAAGAGGATGAACTGTCAGTATAGTTTGAAGGCAACACAATCACAAACACCGGTAGCCACAAGGCTCAGTGTAACGTCCAGCGTCATCCGCAATCAGTACAGAAGGTCTTAGAACACTAAATCCACATATAAAAATATCTCAACAAGCTCGACAAAAATCCACAACGATAATCGTGAATCGTTATTTAGCACTTTTAGCGAATTAACAAATTGCTAACACTTCCTAGTTTTCATATGAGCTGTACGCTGACACTGGAACTCATTTTACAATTCGAGGACCCCGAAGGTTTCATGAGAGAAGGCTGTATTCCAGAAGACCTATTGTTTGTATCCTGAGAGCGCAATTGACATGGTACAAACAATATACACCTTCGACCAGACGTTAGTGGAACACCATACTCTTTACCAACGAATGGAGATTCAGATTGGACACTGATTCTTGTCATACATAAATCTGGTGAATGTCTGGCACACAATATCATCCTTCCCTCATCAAGAAAATTGATCATTCGGATAATGGATTATATTAGGCAAGCATTGTATTGGACAACTACACGCTCCAACAAGTGTTTAACAAAGGTTCCCTGGCTTCTATCAGGTATAAGAAGGAGATTGTAGAGCCCTATATTTGACTTTCCCATGTTGCAGTTGCACCTGGGTTGATGTTGACAAACGATAATGATTGTTCACATAAGAATCAGCTGATCAACGAGTACCTAGTGTTGTTGATATTCACAACATGGATTGTCTAAACACACCTCCTGATGTGAATCCTATGGAGCCTAATTGGAACGCTCTTGGAAAATAAATGGCATCTCGCCATATTCTTCCAAGGGCCATACTGTAACTAAAAACTGCCTTATTGCATGAGTGGGATAGGCTGAAGCAGGAGCTCCAAAACTGCCTCTTGCTCACCGTGCAGTGACGTTGTGTGGCTGTGAGAGGAGACAATTGCCCATACTAGGTTCATTTTTATTTCGATATCACAAAGCGGAAATCCCTGTACTGTGTGTGTGTGTGTGGTGTGTGTGTGTGTGTGTGGTGTGTGTGTGTGTGGTGTGTGTGTGTGTGTGTGTGTGTGTGTAAACTTTACCAAATTACCGAATTCCTTTGAAAATCTAGCCATTAGTATTTTAGAAATTTAACATAATGGAAAAATTCTTTACAAACGAGTGCATGTATTTGCAAACTTTTCCGTGCTTTCAGAGTTTTTTCCTATTCAATTTACATATATATAAGGTACTGATAAAGCTCTAAAATCGTTGATGTGCAGATTACCTAGCTAGTCTGCAGATTAATTGACTTTCTGTGTTAAAGTTCGGAATCGAGATTTTTAACTAGGTAACTTTTACAATAGTGGTTCCCTTATCATTAAAGTTCAAAAGTTTGTTTCTCTTATTTCCTTTCTGTTACTTTTTGACATAATTTTATTAAATAAAAAAATTGACATAATTTTATCACATAAAAAAATTGACATAATTTTATTATATAAAAAAAATTGATATAATTTTATCATATAAATCGCAAATTCATTTTCTTGATTGTAGTAATATGTTAAGCCATTGATTCTTTGTAAGTAGTTTTCCAATTGATTGATGATTTATTTTGTTTATTATTATTCTTATTGTATTGATTGTTCGATGGTATTAACTTAAAAAATATCAAAAAGTATATGAGTAAACTTGCAATCAAAAAATAAACAAACATTACTTAATTTAAGCATACAGAAACATTGCTGTTATTCTACCAAATATCTTGTTTTCACTTTAACGAGTGCCTAGTAGGTAATGTGCAGATTACCAAAGTAATTTGAGAAATGAAACAATTGTCCGCAATTCAACGGATCTCCCAAGTTAATGTGCAGATTAACTGATCTCAGCACTTTAACGGTTATATATATGAATGGTGACCGTTGCAAAAAGGTTGAAAGTAGTAATTTCTATACACATATAAATAAATAAAATGACATTGGTTCAGTAATTCTTTTTCATACCGATATAGAAGTATTGGAGTATATGCAAAACAATTTTAGAACAAAAAAACATTTGTCCAAGAAAAATAAAGCATATAAATCAAGACAATTTAAAATGAAATAAATTTTTATCCGAATGAGCAAATTGGAACAGATATTGTTAGGGCTTAATTCCAAGTACTGCATGTTTACAAAATTGCAAAAACTTTTTACATAAATTTATTTGAAGTGAAAGAAATTTTTCATAAATATTTGTACGTATATTCAATAATATAAGCTATTTATATTAATGTATAGTTTGTAGTTCTTGGCGGACTACAATTTTAAAGTTGCAAAACGTTTTACATTTATGTCTCAGAATGAAATTTTCCTCTTGGATACGGCTAGATTTGCAAAGAAAATGTTCAAAATCCGTTTATTCAAAATAAAAAAGAACGATTAGAAGTCGCAATAACATAGATTAAATAAAAAAGAAACGGAATTAAAAATAGTGCGTAAGAAATGTGTTTAAACATTTTCATTTGAGATATACCCTACTAGAAGAACATTTCACTCTCGAAACATTTTGAAATATTCATTTGTTCTCGAAAACTTATTGATAAAAAAAAATCGTCTGCTAAAGAATTTTCATTATTAAATCTTTCATTTCAATTCAGAGAAAAATCTTAACACTAAAAATTTTAATCTTTTGTCTCTTTGTACATAAATAATGTCTCGGAAAATTTAATCTGTTGCATTTTCGAAGCATATATATATGTATTGTGCAAACGGTTGTTTTAATTAAAAAAATGTTGAGATCAGGATCAAAGAACAAATGAAAATATCGTTTCCGCGATTTGTTGCAAAATTAATCGCACTTACGAGACGAAACCTTTTAAATAAAACATTTTTCTTCCACATCTCTGATAAGATTATTTTTACAAACTTTGGCATCTTACGCCGAAAAGTTTTTATTTTTCCAAAATAATTTTAATTAACTTTAACACGGAATAGAAATGTATAAAACAAGATATACTAGAATAAATTTTTTTTGGAATATAAAACATAATTAATACGGAGCATCACTATTTTTAATTAAATATTATTTAAAAATGCAAGAATATTTATTATTCATGTGTCCTTTTTTTTATAAAAGCAGTTTTATTTCGTTCATTAATATATATATATATATATATATATATATATTTGATACTTTCATTATAAGAAGCATTTTTCTAATCATATTAGATAAACAAAAAAGTGGTAAAGGATTTTTCCTTTAAAAAAGAGCTTTATTGTGTGAAAATTAAAACAGTCGGCTATAAATTCGTGACGTCATAGTCACATGATAAAGATATCCACGTCTTTCCAGCCAAATTAGCTCAAAAACTCACGTGACTTCAAAGTCACACGATAAAAGCAATCATGTGTTTCTAGTGGCAGAAACTTTCTCTTAAAAAGTACGTATGAGAAGAAAATGCATCTTGTTTAAAAAAGTACAAGCATAAAATAAGATTCTTTTTTTTTATTTTAAAATCTTTTCGAAGAAATTTTTTTTTTGTAACTTTTAAACCTTTTTACGCATTTATGAAGTTTAAAATTTCATTTGAGTTTTACAAATAGAACTAGAAATTTTTTTTTTATCCATCGGGGCGGCGGATCGTTTTCTTACCGTTTCAGACCTAGTACATTCTTCAGGAGTGGGTATCACGTTTTAGTGTGCACCGTATAGGCGATACCAATTGCCGCAAGTTATTTTGACGCCTAGTTTCTTCCCCAGATGGAGACACCTGAGCTCTGATGATGGGAACTTGCTCTAGGAAGAAATTTTGCTGAGAGCAATCAAGCCGAACAGGCACTGCTAGCAATTTCTGCATCATGAAAATCCACTGACTTGGTCGGGGTCCACACCACCCATCCGACAATATAACAAGTACAATTAGTTTAATGTCTGTTTTGAATTCAGTGAATAAAACTTGTTTTTCTTTATCACATGACCGTCATGAACTGAGCCCATCCATGACTTAGTCCAATGTTAGTCACCCCTCAGTTTTCCATTTTTTCTAGTAGCGTACGGATACCTCGCAGGCAATCCAAGTACTCGAGGCAACTTACTGCCAGTCAATTTGTTTCCTGTCATCACTCCTCTAGTGTAAAGGAAGGGAAAAAATCCCTTTCACACGGGTACACAAAGTTGACCGAACAGGGAGTGCCAGACTCATCCATACAATAATTGTGTCTGAAGAAGCAACAAATATATGAATGATAATTCCCTTAGAGACCATTGAAGCAATCAATAGATATTTATTGCACTGATATTACATGATTCTATCCCAAAAATGTAACTGTACATCGATCCTTTAAGTAATATTATTTTAATCAATCGTTAAATCTTAAATAATAATTTTTGAATTTGTCCTGAAATTTTAATTATAATTACTCAAATTTCCCTTAAACTTCATTTCCAATTAATTATAACTCCTTTAAAGATAACTTAAGCAAGAGTAATTTAAATTTAATATCAGTCCTTAGTATAGATTGAATTCCATTAATGAAACAATAGCTCTAATTTATGCAGGCATGGTTTATTTTATAGTTCATTGCACCAATTAAAGTTAAGTGACTTAACCCATAAGTGTTTCTTCCACAAGATAAACATTATTATTTTAAAGTTCAAATAACATAATGATAATAATAATAATAAGCATTTTCTATCTTCTAAAAACAAAAATATTGATTTTGTGATGCAAAAGAATATTAGAAAGAAAATAACTAAATGATGGGAAAATGTTTTAAAAACTAAAGATTTTCATCAAATTCATACATACGAACACTAGATTACATGTACAATCACAAATAAAAATAAATTTTAAATAAATATCCGATTTTTTTCGAATTTATTTCATTGATACTCTGTTATTTTCAGTGTTTCATTTCAATTATTAACTTTCTTCCTATGCGTCCCTATTTATTAAATTATAAACTACTTTTTTTTAAATGAAAACTTCATTAAATTTACTGTACCATTTTTAAGTTATTGAATTACTTCTATTAAATTATTACCTTAGGCTACTGGAAAAAGTATCATTGAAATAAATAAGAGTTTCCCTTAAGTGTGAAGGAAGTATTCCTATGGAAAAAATTCTGAGAATAATAAATTAAATAAAACTTGTATTTGAAATGTTTTTTATGTATATATGCATAATCAATTTATCTATATATTAGCTTAAATATTACTAAGGGGAAGGTATTCCTGTTAAGGCCCCCATTATACAAATTATGCAATTGTTTAGACTTATTGCTCAAATTGTAAAACTGTAGCTTA
The DNA here is from genome assembly GCA_019973975.1 of Trichonephila clavata. Lineage (NCBI taxonomy): Eukaryota > Metazoa > Arthropoda > Arachnida > Araneae > Nephilidae > Trichonephila > Trichonephila clavata. The sequence goes on along the minus strand of BMAO01001055.1, from coordinate 4,552 downwards.
CATGTATCATGTAGTTCTCTATTTCTTACCACCTATTTATAAGCTTCCCTTGTATGTAACGAAATCTTTGAACTCCATTTTTATCCACTTTAAAATTTCAGATTCATTCGAAATTTTGCTCACTTGTCCAGGACCGATGACAGTAAATAATTTAATAATTTTGTTCCATTGTCCTGAACTGGATCATCAGGATTAATGATTTCCCATTTTCAGATCTCATCCCACATCTGGCGAATAACTTCAGATCCCATTTCCAGATATGGCGACTAATTTCAGGCATGGTGACAAATTCCAGATTCGGTGACTAATTCCAGATTTGGCGACTAATTCCAGATCTGGCTTTGGCGGCTAAAATATTAAGTTACAACTTATTTCGATGAATTATAAAAGGGTGTGTTTTTTAGTTATTTTTAAACTATAATCTGTTTCCATATACTGTAAGCAGTGACGAGGACGACCCCTGAGATGGCTTCCTTCTCCTAACTTCCACACCACACCAACGGGAGAACGTTTGAGCCTCGACTGATTTAACACGCCTCAACCCTTTACACAGCGAGTCTTCAGCAATACTAGTTTCGAATTCATGACACGCCGGCCACGAGCCCGGTACTTTGACCACTGTGCTACCGCGGAAACTGCAAAGATATTGAACTAGGATTTTTGAAATACTGTAGAACGTCGTTTATCCGAACGTTTATTATCCGGAGCGTCAAATATCCGGACGAGTTTTTTTTTTTTTTTTTTTTTTTTTTTGTCAACAACGTTTTGAATACGTTTTCGAACAGTGCAATGCTCAACAGTTGTTTCGCGTGAGGCCGAAAGTGACGGGAAAACCCAACATGAGGGATATTTTGGGAATTTCAGTTGTGTGATTTGGTGAAAAATGCATGGTATAGGCTGTGGTCCGATTTGTAGAAGGCGAAAAAGACTTCAATGACGACCACAGGGAGGAGATTACCGACTTTGTCCAATCGATCTCAGGATTTCAAGAATGCGATGAAGAAGATGTAGGAACCCCTGGATGGCATACAATGCAGAAGACTGTGTATTTCAAATGCTAAATGATGACGAGATTGTGACTTCAGTGCAAGAAGAATCCGACCCTGTCGACAATGAAACGGATGAAGACGAGGACGACAACAACGCGGAAGTAGCAAGGGTCCACCTAATGCTGACGCGTTTTCTGCGTTAGAGACAGCTATGGAGTGGTAGGAACAACAATCAGAGTGCTGTCCTACTCAACTACTGCTGCTCAAGAGAATCAGAGACGTTGCAGCGAAAAACCGAAGGTGTACAATGGTACAGCAAAAAATAAGTGATTATTTTTCACAATCAAGGTAAAATGGCGACGTTTCACACCTATTTTGCTTTTTCTTCAAGCACGTTTCCCACATGTGATGATTTTCAATATTCGTATAGTGTCCAGTTGCATATACTGCATCGATTGCATACGGTTTTCGGTTATCCAAACAATCGAGTATACGAACGGTCCCAATTGATTAGGGTAAACGACGTTCTACTGTAAATAACTTTGGAGTGGATTTATTTGTGCATTTATTTTAGGAGTGGATGTTTTAATACCTCATGGTAGAGAATGTTTTACCAAAACCCTGATATTATTTCACTTGATCGTAACTCTGAAAATAATGTGAATTTTTCAAAGATTCCAGTTCAAACTCTGTATAGAAGTCTTAGCTATATTTAGGCAAAATATTACTTTAAAAGCATTTTTTATGTAAGGAGAATTTTTGAAATGTTTCATTCATTCTTCATTTCTCGCCCAAAAAATGAAAATATATATATATATATCATATATATATATGTATATATGACATATCATATATATATTATATATATAATATATATATAATATGAAATATCATATATATATATATATAATTCGAAATTCTTGATAATTCGAAATTCGAGGGACCAATGAAAAACTTCGATTTATCAAAAGTTTGAATTATCAAATGGATAGAAAAAAACTTCCAAAATATATGAAGAGATATTTTTTGTCTAACACATTTAAATTTGAAACTATGTAATAAAACAGCAATTGTATACATGTATAAAATAATTTTAAAGTATTTTTTAAAAAGTACATATTATATACAGTATAAATATAATACAGACGGTAAAAGTCATGTATTAAAAATACATTCAATACACGCATACACAATTCTACGCATTTCTTCTTCACAATAGCAAACCATCCTTTCTGAACACAAGTGTAGTTAGGTCACGAGTTAGACGAAAGATATGAACGGCTGACAATAGATACGATTGATCTATTATCCACTTGAAGAAGGAAGGCAATAAAAGTGACTTTTCGCCTGAATAACCGGAAGACACAAAGAAGTGTTAGCAGACAGATGGACATCAAAGGGGCTACATTACAAAGGAGACAAGCAGAGACAATACAACACAAAATTTGTAAGTTCCAACCTATTTGCTGCAAGACTGTACATGATAGTGAGTGTTCGAACTGTCGATAGTTTATAATATAAGTTCGAATTATCACGTGTTGTAGTCTAGCCAGCCCCAGATTTTACTTCTAAATATTGAGTGTACCGAAATGCATTGTTTTAGTTCGAAATATTAAAAGTTTTTCTAGGGACTGAGCATATACTTAGAATTATCGAGAGGTTCGTATTATAGAAGGTTTAAATTATCGAGAGTCGACTGTATGTATATATCAATTGAGAATAAATATCGAAATAATTATTAATTTATAAACTTTATCAAAATCATGACTCCGAACTTAGTATAAATAACAGCCTTAAGTAAAAGAAAATCATCCCAAAAGTCCCAAAATGACGAATACACAAATATCAGCAACAATTCACTTCCAGGTTCAATATTCAACACTAGAACTGACGTTGCCAACTATTACCTTAGAAATTCACAAATACCTAGAGTTTAGAAAGGCAAAACTTTGATTTTGCACAATGGGACTTTGAGGTAAGATAATAAAAAAAACAACCAAATCTGCATTCTTTAATGAACTATTGTATTAGGGATCTGAGCGTGCTCTAGGGGTTGATCCACGGGATGTGCTTCGCAATTAGTTCCCCGGAAATGCAGATAGAGTTAGAAAGATAAGGATTTGGAAGCAATTAAGTTGGATGAATGGGGTGGCACCGGGAAAAGATTTTGATTTTAATTGCTTTCCTGTACAGAATGCTCAACGACTAAGGCTAGGGTTAAAGCGTTTTGAGATTTCAATGCGAGATTTAATTCGAAATAATAGTTTTAAATACATAGGTGGGAGAAAGGTGCAGATTTGGAAGGGGCATTAAATTGGAAAGGGAAACCTGGTCGATTAAGAATCGAAACGTAGGAATCATTAGCCACCAAAGATTATAGATTTAGCTGTTGATAAATTGTATTGCCTGCTTTCACCAGTAATGGACTTCATTTTCAATAATGTGTTCTTACAATGAAAAATGCTTTGTATAATTTGTATTGGATTACAGAAGAACACATGCAAAAGCTCAGCATTTTATATTTATCACACCATTGATGTATTATAGTAATTTACTCGCAATTAAGAATTTAAAAAAATAATTTGTCGTAGCCTATCACTACCCTTATGATTATTAACTCCCCTTCGCGTATTATCTAAATCTGAATATGTTGGATCCATAATTAATAACAACTAATTTAATAAATCAATCTTATTTATTGACCTTTCTTAATGAGAGATTACACAAATACTATTCAAACCTTAAGATGAACAAAATACAGTGGAGTACGAGAAGAATTCGATTATGAACGACGGAATCCTAACTGAATCCCCGGAGAACAACGCGTACAATCAAGCTATAAATTTATATTTAATTTATGAAAACAACTGACCTGATACCTTTTCTTAAGACAGGTTCTTCTATATCTGGATTGCTTTAATGAGCGGCTTCAATCTCAGCTATCTTTCAGTTCCGTCCCGAACCGATTTAATGAATACTTTTCAATAGTCTTCTCCCGACGAATATATTTCCACTAGAAAAACTACTCTCTCAAAATCACCCTCCTTTTTTTCCCTTTCATTTCTGCCTTTTATATCTTTTTCGAACTCGCTAAAACCCGAAAATATCTCGTTTGCATAAGTCACACTTTTTGGCTCTCGGAGGAGATTGGTTGAAATAAATAAAACAATTTAAAGAAGTCGAGAGAAGGTTAGTGAAACGCGTAAGCACCCGTCACAAATTGAAATTCAATTAAATAATAAAGAACTTAAAGTTTATTTTGAAGCATGTTTATATGGAGGACCTTTTCTTAGTCAATTGGCTTCCTTCTAGGCATATTTTGTAATCAAATGTTTAAGAGTCCCGTGCATTAGAAATTAATTTAGGCCAAAATCATTTTTAGACTATATTCAACTTAAACTGTTCCAATCCAAATTTAAACACTACACGACTAGCCTAAGTATTGAATAAATGCTTCTAAAATCAGAATAACGTGATATATAATTGTGGCTTTATAGATTCTTACATAAAGGATTTTTTTTTCTACAGAGATCATCGTAAACTGATGACAGCAACTTATAATA